>CM059780.1:86897982-86902982 GCA_030435695.1 Brachymystax lenok tsinlingensis
TGTGGGTCCTAGGGGGACATTCAGCATATACCTGATAACACTATGTGGGTCCTAGGGGGACATTCAGCATATACCTGATAACATTATGTGGGTCCTAGGGGGACATTCAGCATATACCTGATAACATTATGTGGGTCCTGGGGAGGACATTCAGCATATACCTGATAACACTATGTGGGTCCTAGGGGGACATTCAGCATATACCTGATAACACTATGTGGGTCCTAGGGGGACATTCAGCATATACCTGATAACATTATGTGGGTCCTAGGGGGACATTCAGCATATACCTGATAACATTATGTGGGTCCTAGGGGGCATTCAGCATATACCTGATAACACTATGTGGATCCTAGGGGGACATTCAGCATATACCTGATAACATTATGTGGGTCCTAGGGGGACATTCAGCATATACCTGATAACACTATGTGGGTCCTAGGGGACATTCAGCATATACCTGATAACATTATGTGGGTCCTGGGGGACATTCAGCATATACCTGATAACACTATGTGGGTCCTAGGGGGACATTCAGCATATACCTGATAACATTATGTGGGTCCTAGGGGGACATTCAGCATATACCTGATAACATTATGTGGGTCCTAAGGGGACATTCAGCATATACCTGATAACATTATGTGGGTCCTAGGGGGACATTCAGCATATACCTGATAACACTATGTGGGTCCTGGGGGACATTCAGCATATACCTGATAACATTATGTGGGTCCTAGGGGGACATTCAGCATATACCTGATAACATTATGTGGGTCCTGGGGGACATTCAGCATATACCTGATAACATTATGTGGGTCCTGGGGGACATTCAGCATATACCTGATAACATTATGTGGGTCCTAGGGGGAACATTCAGCATATACCTGATAACATTATGTGGGTCCTAGGGGGGGACATTCAGCTTATACCTGATAACATTATGTGGGTCCTAGGGGGGACATTCAGCATATACCTGATAACACTATGTGGGTCCTAGGGGGACATTCAGCATATACCTGATAACATTATGTGGGTCCTAGGGGGACATTCAGCATATACCTGATAACACTATGTGGGTCCTGGGGGACATTCAGCATATACCTGATAACATTATGTGGGTCCTAGGGGGACATTCAGCATATACCTGATAACACTATGTGGGTCCTAGGGGGACATTCAGCATATACCTGATAACATTATGTGGGTCCTGGGGGACATTCAGCATATACCTGATAACATTATGTGGGTCCTAGGGGGGACATTCAGCATATACCTGATAACATTATGTGGGTCCTAGGGGGACATTCAGCATATACCTGATAACATTATGTGGGTCCTAGGGGGACATTCAGCATATACCTGATAACACTATGTGGGTCCTAGGGGGCATTCAGCATATACCTGATAATATTATGTGGGTCCTAGGGGGACATTCAGCATATACCTGATAACACTATGTGGGTCCTAGGGGGACATTCAGCATATACCTGATAATATTATGTGGGTCCTAGGGGACATTCAGCATATACCTGATAACACTATGTGGGTCCTAGGGGGACATTCAGCATATACCTGATAACATTATGTGGGTCCTAGGGGGACATTCAGCATATACCTGATAACATTATGTGGGTCCTAGGGGGGGACATTCAGCATATACCTGATAACATTATTTTGCATGACCTGGATTCTCTTGTTCAGCTATTGTGATAGCCCACTATTCCGAGCAGAGCAGGCATAATCAAAATGACACTGGATCAAGGTTGAGACAAGCGGTTTCTTAACTTTGATGTTAAAATATCTAGTGTTACGATAAAACAAAAAATCATTTCAATTTGTTCCGTCATTTTAAAAAGTAATTTTTAGCAGCAAATCAGGTCTCCAGAAAGGAAGGGATTGATCTAGGGACACACCAAGATGAGATACACTTGTTTTAGATTCAAATCTCCTCGCCTGCACAGCTAACCTTTATCTTGTCAACCTTTAAGCAATCTACGTTTTGTTCCAAAGGAAATAAATAGTTTTCCCACAAATAAAGCGACAAAATGTTGTCGTCAGTCAACCAAATTCAAAAAAAAAAAAATACAATTCCTGACTCAGGGTCTCCTCTATGTAAACCGTATCCTTCTCTTAAACCAGTATGGCTGAATCATCGGCATAAAGCAGGAGTTTGCACTTTACTGTATCTGGTATACATCATTAACGTATATATAGGAAATTAGAGTGGCCCTAAAATTGATCCCTGCGGTACTCCACGGCGGGATATTTCTTTGGCCTCTGACAGAACATTTTATCTGTTCTGTTGGAAAAATAAGACCTAAACCAATTCACTGCTACATCATTTAGACCCATTGCATTTTTAGTTTCATCAGGAGAATATCACGGCCCACGGTGTCAAAAGCTTTCAGCAAGGCTAACATGACCCTACCTTGTATAGTTCCCCCCTTCTCACTTTCCTGCTTAACGTGGTCAACAACAACAACAAAAAAGGTGGATAACGCAAGTATCAGTGGAATGAGCTGTTCTAAAGCCAGATTGGAGTACAGAAATAAGTTTGTGCTCGAGAAAGGTATCCCTCAAGTTGATTAAAAAAACGAATCTCTCAACTTTGGATGAGGTGCTGAGGATCAACACAGGCCTGTAGTTTCCTAAACATTTTTTTAGATCATTGGGGAAATGTACCACTACTAATAGAAAAGGCATGGGTTATCATTTTAGCAGTTGACACAAGCACTATCCTTGCAGGAAGGTTATCCAGCCCAGGTGCTTTGTTTGTGCTCATATAAAACGTTGTAGATTGGAAAAATGTTGTCGAGGTCAAACAAACCATTTGGGACATTAGGCACCAATCTCCCTCCCTTGTATTCCAATCTCCCTCCCAGTGTGGTTAAGGTTGGGTTTAAAATCACATTTTAAGAAGATAAATTGTAGAAATAGGCTTTATGACTTTGTGGCTGTGGTAAGTAGTTAGGACCGGTAGGTAGGTTGCCAGGACAGCTGTAGATTGAACAGCACTGGCCCCTAGCAAGTTATACACAGAACCATATTCGGATTGTGAATTCACGTCCTTTTTAAAAACATTTGAGCTATAAGAAAATGTAATATTAAGAATCGTTCTACATTTGTCACATCCCTAGTTCATTAGGCACCAAACAGAATAAAATGGACTGGAACAGGGACGTCTGCAACAGTCTACAAAGTCCCCAGAGTTTCACTCCGTATCAGACCGTTTTATTACGTTTCGTTCCAAGTGAACACAGCCCACAAGTTACGATAACAAGAAATCACCCAGATTCTAGAGTAACATAAAACCTTAAGCACAATTCTCACCATGGCAATGGGACACAGAGCCAATGGTAGCTGTGGTCACATTGGTCATAGGAGAAGATCCAAGATCAGCGCCCCCTCGCCCAATTCTGACCTTAACCATCAGGGAGTGAACTCACAAAACAGACCCTGGCCACAAAGGGTGGTGGATACAGCCTGTCCTCATCCAACCCTGGCTGGCCACAAAGGGTGGTGGATACAGCCTGTCCTCATCCAACCCCGGCCACAAAGGGTGGTGGATACAGCCTGTCCTCATCCAACCCCGGCCACAAAGGGTGGTGGATACAGCCTGTCCTCATCCAACCCCGGCCACAAAGGGTGGTGGATACAGCCTGTCCTCATCCAACCCCGGCCACAAAGGGTGGTGGATACAGCCTGTCCTCATCCAACCCCGGCCACAAAGGGTGGTGGATACAGCCTGTCCTCATCCAACCCCGGCCACAAAGGGTGGTGGGTACAGCCTGTCCTCATCCAACCCGGCCACAAAGGGTGGTGGATACAGCCTGTCCTCATCCAACCCGGCCACAAAGGGTGGTGGATACAGCCTGTCCTCATCCAACCCCGGCCACAAAGGGTGGTGGATACAGCCTGTCCTCATCCAACCCCGGCCACAAAGGGTGGTGGATACAGCCTGTCCTCATCCAACCCCGGCCACAAAGGGTGGTGGATACAGCCTGTCCTCATCCAACCCCGGCCACAAAGGGTGGTGGATACAGCCTGTCCTCATCCAACCCCGGCCACAAAGGGTGGTGGGTACAGCCTGTGATAATATGGCAGCCTGGCATCAGTATGTGATCCTCCACTCGGTGTGTATTCAGCAGGCAGGAAAGCCGAGTTGCACTTCTCTTTCAGACACAACAGCACAATAGAAGACCTGGCCTCTACTGGACCTCTGGTTGCCCTGGGTTCACATCAACTAACACTATACTATTAAGGACTAATGAAAACTGTAGCGTTCACTTGTTCCTGACCTTTCTCTCTGATCGGCAGCTCTATGCTATGGAAACAATGTAGGAGTCCAGGAAGGTCCACTGACAAGGTCCAAGCTGGACTGAGTCGGTATGCTGCAATAGAACGAGAGGTGCTGCAGTGCTGTTAAAGAGAATATAGGCAAATCACTTGTCTGGAGTCCGTTTCATTGATCTAGATGGGAGGATCAAGTGACACGACACATTTAACGAGTCTGACCGACACACTGGAAAGGCTTCACAGTGGCTCTTTGTGATATCGTCAAACTTCCTAGCTGAGAGAAATAGGACCAAACTTCTCTACCTATCAAAAACACCAGTTAACATTTGACAAAATGAATAGCTTGTTGTTCGCTAGATAAGCTTAACGCTTCCGTCCACTTCCAGTTACAAAAATATCACATATTTCATAGAATGAACGCAGGGACACCTCTAATCTACAGGCAACTAAATCCACGTGGATTGAACAGTAGGGAGAAACCCAACACCCCCGTGGAGTTATCAATAATCAGATTGTACCAGACGGTAAACAAAGTGAGGCAGATAGGAGCCAGCTCCTGTCTTCACCAAGGTTAATGTCTGTCCCCCATTGAAGGCAATGTGTGATTTTCCACTCCACCCCCTGTCCAAATTGATCCTGGAAGAAGGTGATTGGTTGTTGTGGCGGCACCACCTCCCCGAAACACACCCCCTGTCCAAATT
>CM059780.1:86907982-87012525 GCA_030435695.1 Brachymystax lenok tsinlingensis
ACTGGCTTTGCTCGTTGAAAGACAGAAATTGACCAAAATCCGGCTCTACTTGTTGACACAGCCAGTGAAGCTGCAATAGTTACCAAACATGTGTTTGAACAGCAGCTGGGAAAACACACTCAGCAAAACCCGGAGTTATCAGGTTTAGTGGACGGAAACTAGTCACGATTACACAAGAGCGCCATTACCATAAAACAAGTGTAGATGTCCCTTGACTGGATTGAATCAGACATGTAATGCTATTTAATACATGTGAAGTGAGGTGTTTAAAAAAAACATGTGCATACAGTATGGTCTGATCAAATCAATCAAAATATCTTTATTGATAAATATATCTTAAAGGTCCGTTTTGATTCATTGAAAGGTGGCAGGATTAGGGGTGAAATAGTGTGGCCTATATACAGTCGTTAGTGAAAGTCTAACACACAGTCTAACACAGTCTGCCCATTTTGCTGCCTTAAAATTAAATCTAAAAAGAGATTGCATTAGATTTCGTCAGTCCCAGATGTTTGAGTATCGCGTTCAGGTAAAATGAAACGACTCAATATCACCATCTGCCGGGCTTTGGGCTACATCCAAACTCACTAGGAAAGCAAAACACTTTATCTAAAATTAGTAGAAGGGGGGAGATTATCACGAAAGTGATCCTTTCTTAAATTTTATAATGTATTTTATATCTGAATACAAGTTTAACGTTTTGTATTAATCATTTGTACAGGATACACATGGTACTCTATATGCACTGTCCAATGAAATGCTTACTTGCATTTCTTGCAGTATTATATCTGAGTACAGTCACCAAATGTTCATATTACAATTACTTATGAAGCTATATACAGTTCTAATTTATATTATACCTTATGAGGTCTTGCTTCAAACACTTGAGGCATACATCTCGTTCTCAACAAAGCAGACATGCAGTCACTTAAAACACAGGCAATGTGACGCCTTCACTGATACTGGATTTGTGGAAGTCAATTCGAATCAAATAAATCAAACCAAATCGAATGTTATTTGTCACATGCGCGTGTAACCGGTGTGAAATGGCTATTTAGCTAGCGGGGTGTGCGCTAAACAGCGTTTCAATCGGTGACGTCACTCGCTCTGAGGGTGGCCGTTGTCGATGTGCGCAGAGGGTCCCTTGGTCGAGCCCAGGTAGGGGCGAGGAGAGGGACGGAAGCTATACTGTTGCACGCGGAAATACAAAAAGGTGTAGACTTTACCGTGAAATACTTACTTACAATCCCTTAACCAACAACAATGCAGATCAAGAAATAGAGTTAAGAAAATATTTACATCACGTGGGGGGTCAATGTAATAGTCTGGTGGCCATTTGATGAATTGTTCAGCAGTCTTATGGCTTGGGGGGGTAGAAGCTGTTAAGGAGCCTTTTGGACCTAGACTTGGCGTTCCAGTACTGCTTGCGGTGACCTGGGTGACTGGAGTCTCAATTTTATGGGCTTTCCTCTGACACCGCCTATTATATACAGTGAGGGAAAAAAGTATTTGATCCCCTGCTGATTTTGTACGTTTGCCCACTGACAAAGAAATGATCAGTCTATAATTTTAATGGTAGGTTTATTTTAACAGTGAGAGACAGAATAACAACAAAAAAATCCAGAGAAACGCATGTGAAAAATGTTATAAATTGATTTGCATTTTAATGAGGGAAATAAGTATTTGACCCCTCTGCAAAACATGACTTAGTACTTGGTGTCAAAACCCTTGTTGGCAATCACAGAGGTCAGACATTTCTTGTAGTTGGCCACCAGGTTTGCACACATCTAAGGAGGGATTTTGTCCCACTCCTCTTTGCAGATCTTCTCCAAGTCATTAAGGTTTCGAGGCTGACATTTGGCAACTCGAACCTTCAGCTCCCTCCACAGATTTTCTATGGGATTAAGGTCTGGAGACTGGCTAGGCCACTCCAGGACCTTAATGTGCTTCTTCTTGAGCCACTCCTTTGTTGCCTTGACCGTGTGTTTTGGGTCATTGTCATGCTGGAATACCCATCCACGACCCATTTTCAATGCCCTGGCTGAGGGAAGTAGGTTCTCACCCAAGATTTGACGGTACATGGCCCCGTCCATTGTCCCTTTGATGCGGTGAAGTTGTCCTGTCCCCTTAGCAGAAAAACACCCCCAAAGCATAATGTTTCCACCTCCATGTTTGATGGTGGGGATGGTGTTCTTGGGGTCATAGGCAGCATTCCTCCTCCTCCAAACACTGCGAGTTGAGTTGATGCCAAAGAGCTCAATTTCGGTCTCATCTGACCACAACTTATCATTTCTTTGTCAGTGGGCAAACGTACAAAATCAGCAGGGGATCAAATACTTTTTTCCCTCACTGTAGGTCCTGGATGGCAGGAAGCTTGGCCCCAGTGATGTACTGGCCCGTTCGCACTACGCTCTGTAGCGCCTTACGGTCAGGTGCTGAGCAGTTGCCATACCAGGCGGTGATGCAACCGGTCAGCATGCTCTCGATGGTGCAGCTGTAGAACCTTTTGAGGATCTGGGGACCCATGCCAAATCTTTTCAGTCTCCTGAAGGGGAAAGTTTTGAGAGGTTTTGCCCTCTTCACGACTGTCTTGGTGTGTTTGGACCATGATAGATCGTTGGTGATGTGGACACCAAGGAACTTGAAACTCTCGACCCGCTCCACTACAGCCCCGTTGATGTTAAATGGGGGCCTGTTCGGTCCCTCCTTTTCCTGTAGTCCCCGATCAGCTCCTTTGTCTTGCTCACATTGAGGGAGAGGTTGTTGATTAGGGCAACAAGTAAGTTATGCTTCAGTAAGGTTGAATTGTTAGCGTTCATAGCAATAGTTATTAACTGCACTGCAGAGATGGAACGTAAAATCACGGAGAATAGATGTTGTGGTGGCAGCTGCAGAGAAGTATTTGGGTAAGCAAGATTTGACTTCAGAAGAGTTCCAGGGTGTGTTGAGTGGTGGTGTCTTGTCCTCCCAGGCCGTTGGCATGGTGCAGTCTTCCCAGGCCGTTGGCATGGTGCCGTCCTCCCAGGCCGTTGGCATGGTGCCGTCCTCCCAGGCCGTTGGCATGGTGCCGTCCTCCCAGGCCGTTGGCATGGTGCCGTCCTCCCAGGCCGTTGGCATGGTGCAGTCCTCCCAGGCCGTTGGCTTGGTGCAGTCCTCCCAGGCCGTTGGCATGGTGCAGGAACAAATAGGATCAACGTAGTGGAATGGGGTAGTGGGTTTTTAATGAGTGCAGGTGGTGGTGTGAACAGTAATAATGAAGAGAATTTAATGTACAGTTGAAGTCGGAAGTTTACATGCACTCAGGTTGGAGTCATTAAAACTCGTTTTTCAACCACTCCACACATTTCTTGTTAACAAACTATAGTTTTGGCAAGTCGGTTAGGACATCTACTTTGTGCATGATACAAGTCATTTTCCAACAATTGCTTACAGACAGATTATTTCACTTATAAATCACTGTATCACAATTCCAGTGGGTCAGAAGTTTCTGATAGGATAATTGACATAATTTGAGTCAATTTGAGGTGTATCTGTGGATGTATTTCAAGGCCTACCTTTAAACTCAGTGCCTCTTTGCTTGACATCATGGGAAAATCAAAAGAAATCAGCCAAAAATGGTAGACCTCCACAAGTCTGGTTCATCCTTGGGAGCAATTTCCAAACGCCTGAAGGTACCACGTTCATCTGTACAATCAATAGTATGCAAGTATAAACACCATGGGACCACACAGCTGTCACACCGTTCAGGAAGGAGATGCGTTCTGTCTCCTAGTGATTAAAGTACTTTGGTGCAAAAAGTGCAAATCAATCCCAGAACAGCAGCAATGGACCTTGTGAAGATGCTGGAGGAAACAGGTACAAAAGTATCTATATCCACAGTAAAACAAGTCCTATATCGACATATCCTGAAAGGCCGCTCAGCAAGGAAGAAGCCACTGCTCCAAAACCAACATAAAAAAAAGCCAGACTACGATTTGCAATTGCACATGGGGACAAAGATCGTACTTTTTTGGAGAAATGTCCTCTGGTCTGATGAAATAAAAATAGAACTGTTTGGCCATAATGACCATCGTTATGTTTGGAGGAAAAAGGGGGGAGGCTTGCAAGCCGAAGAACACCATCCCAACCGTGAAGCACGGGGGTGGCAGCATCATGTTGTGGGGGTGCTTTGCTGCAGGAGGGACTGGTGCACTTCACAAAATAGATGGCATCATGAGGATGGAAAATTATGTTATATTGAAGCAACATCTCAAGACAGTCAGGAAGTTAAAGCTTGGTCGCAAATGGGTCTTCCAAATGGACAATGACCCCAAGCATACTTCCAAAGTTGTGTCAAAATGGCTTAAGTACAACAAAATCAAGGTATTGGAGTGGCTATCACAAAGCCCTGACCTAAATCTCATAGAAGAATTGTGGGCAGAACTGAAAATGTGTGTGCGAGCAAGGAGGCCTACAATCCTGACTCAGTTACACCAGCTCTGTCAGGAGGAATGGGCCAAAATTCACCCAACTTATTGTGGGAAGCTTGTGGAAGGCTACCCGAAACGTTTGACCCAAGTTAAACAATTTAAAGGCAATGCTACCAAATACTAATTGAGTGAATGTAAACTTCTGACCCACTGGGAATGTGACGAAAGAAATAAAAGCTGAAATAAATCATTCTCTCTACTATTATTCTGACATTTCTCACATTCTTAAAATAAAGTGGTGATCCTAACTGACCTAAGACAGGGTATTTTTTGTACAAGGATTAAACGTCAGGAATTGTGAAAAACGGAGTTTAAATGTATTTGACTAAGGCGTATGTAAACTTCGGACATTAACTGTAGGTCGGCTGTGACTGGCCTCACACTCCAGTACAGTAGGCGGCAGTGTATGCGATCCAGAAGAAGAATCAGCTCTTTCACGGTGTCACTTTTCCCCCCGACATGGCAGCTACCGGCTGGGAAGACTCGGTCAACAGTCTGGAAGGTGTGATTTTAGACATGTGCGGCGTGCTGTACGATGCTGGAGGAGACGGCGGCACTCCAATTCCCGGCTCCGTAGAAGCGGTGAAAAGGTGAGGAGGTTCGGTAGGCTACTAGGTAGACATCGGGCTATGCCCAAGTGGCATTCAGAGGACGGACACTGTTTCGGAAACAAGTGTGTCCCGGGTAGAAACATATTATTAGCTAGACCTCGTTCAGATAGAGATGTTGCATGTTCTAGTCTAATACATGGCTGAACCGGGCAGGTCTATTTGCCGCTCGTCAGCCAGCCGTGAAGCGGCCGTGTGGTTGTTCATGGTTTGGGGGATTCAGCTCATCTCTTCCTAGCCAACTCGACACCAGTTGGAAAGTTTGCAAAGTCTTTAGACGTGTTGCGTTTTATATGTCTGTGGTGAGGGAGGAGGTTATCCAGGTCCTGGCTCCGTAGGTAGAAGCCGTGAGGGAAGCGAGGTTTATACATCAACCCGACGGACCGGGGTGGGGGGACAACGATCAGCCTTTTAGATGGAAACCACATTGAAATGTAGCAGCAAAACACATGATATAGTGCCAGAAACACGACGCTCTGTGACAGCTCGACAACCGCTATAATGACCCTTCTATTAGATGTGTCATGTTAGGTTCTGAATGGGGTTAACTAGGGGAATTGGGTCGTCTCCGGTGAGTCTGGGTTTTGGCTCAGTCTGCTGTTGTTCACCTCATGTCGAACATTCAAAACGGATCAGGGGGGAAATGGCAAGATTGCTTCAGAGCTGTCACTCACTGAAGCACTGAATACATTATTTATACAGTCAATTAAATGCAAATAAATGCCATGTGTAATAGTGCAGATCGGCTGAATGTCCTTTCCGGGGTACACATGCAGAGATTCATTGTAGCCTTGTTTTTGGTTCAGAATAAAGAGAATGTGATTTCACTGTATCTGTTCCTCAGTCTTACCGAGGTTATAATGTCAACCCTATTAGAACAGTGGACCCACCTGGACTTTACTACCAGCAGGTGCATGGAGAAATAGCATCCTTGATTAAAAAAAAATGGAAGAACTACAGCCCACTGGTAATCAAACCTCAATCCCCTGGATAGCTTTGCATAGCGCATATAAGGAAGTGTTTGGTGAATGACAATTAGTGAGTAGTGAATGTGATTTTAATGAGGTTATCAAAATGTCTTGATTTAAATCCCATAACGCAAAAAAAAAATAAAAAAATTTTTACACTCAACTTGTCTTTTCATACTAGCACTGACTATGCTGATAGCTACTTTGAGGAACATGTCCTGACTATGACTGAGATATGTTGTCTCACCTAGATCATTTAGGACGAATGCGCTTACTGTAAGTCGCTCTGGAGAAGAACGTCTGCCAAATGACTCCAATGTTAAATGTAAAAATGATTTATGTCAATAGCTTTCCCCACGCAGGCTAAAGGCCTCGGACCTGCAGCTGCGCTTCTGTACCAACGAGACCCAGGCCACGCGGGAGGTGTTTGTAGCCAAGCTGCAGGGGATGGGCTTTGACATCTCTGTGTCTGAGGTGTTCTCCCCAGCCCCGGCTGCCGTGGCTGTCCTGAAGGAGAGGGGGCTACGACCCCACCTGCTGGTCTACGATGGTATTGATTTAATCATGTTAATGATTTTTTTTAAATGTAACCTTTTTATTTAACTAGGGCAGGTCGGTTTAAGAACAAATTCTTATTTACAATGACGGGCCTACACCTGCCAAACCCGGACGACGCTGGGCCAATTGTGCGCCGCCTTGTGGGACTCCCAATCACGGCCGGTTGTGATACAGCCTGGAATCGAACCAGGGTGTCTGTAGTGATGCCTCAAGCACTGAGAGATGCAGTGCCTTAGACCGCTGTGATACAGCCTGGAATGGAACCAGGGTCTGTAGTGATGACTCTAGCACTGAGATGCAGTGCCTTAGACCGCTGTGATACAGCCTGGAATGGAACCAGGGTCTGTAGTGATGACTCTTAGACCGCTGTGCCACTCGGGAGCCCCCAAATGATGTTTATTGTACTTTTTAAGAGAATCCTTCCACAGCTCAAGTTTCATACACACACAGCTACTCCTATCCAGCCTGGCTCTAAGTTACCCTGCCATTTGTTCTTCCCGGATTCTGCCTCCCTGAATTGAGGGAACCCACTTACCCGGATTTACTTCCCAAAACCCCTCCCTTTTCCCGGGGATAAATCACTGAGAGAAACCGGTAAATTATAATAAAGGATTGATATGAATAGCGTGGTGTGAGATGGAACTGTTAAATGATATACGATGTCTAAATCTGGCTCCTCTACGGCCTCTACATGATGAATCATCGACGCTCCGGGATGGGGAACAATTTTCCATTCTGTGTTACTTAAATGAACAATGAAGTTTTTTTTTTTCTTCTGTTGTTGTGGTTGAATATGTCTTATTTCCTACGCAAAGCGATCACGTATCCTGTGTTTGGTTGGTTGGTTGCAGGTGTTGTCCCGGAGTTTGACAGTGTTGAGAAGGACGACCCAAACTGTGTTGTCATAGGAGACGCTGCGGAGAAGTTCTCCTACCAGAACCTCAACGATGCCTTCAGAGTTCTCATAGGACTGGAGAATCCACTACTGTTCTCTCTGGGCAGAGGGTAGGTTCTCTCTCTCTCTCTCTCTCTCTGTCTCTCTCTGTTTCCTCTCTCTGTCTCTCTCTCTGTCTCTCTCTCTGTCTCTCTCTGTCTCTCTCTCTGTCTCTCTCTCGATAATAATGCTATTATCGTGTAGTAACAACCCAGTAATTAAGGCCTGATTTATTCAGAAAGATATTCCTACAGCATGACTTTAACCCTGCGGTCCACTGTGTGATCTTTATAGGATGTGTCCTACAGCGTGACTTTAACCCTGTGTGGTCCACTGTGTGATCTTTATAGGATGTTTCCTACAGCATGACTTTAACCCTGTGTGGTCCACTGTGTGATCTTTATAGGATGTTTCCTACAGCATGACTTTAACCCTGTGTGGTCCACTGTGTGATCTTTATAGGATGTTTCCTACAGCATTACTTTAACCCTGTGTGGTCCACTGTGTGATCTTTATAGGGTGTTTCCTACAGCATGACTTTAACCCTGTGTGGTCCACAGGGTGATCTGTATAGGGTGTTTCCTACAGCATGACTTTAACCCTGTGTGGTCCACTGTGTGATCTTTATAGGGTGTTTCCTACAGCATGACTTTAACCCTGTGTGGTCCACTGTGTGATCTTTATAGGGTGTTTCCTACAGCATGACTTTAACCCTGTGTGGTCCACTGTGTGATCTTTATAGGGTGTTTCCTACAGCATGACTTTAACCCTGTGTGGTCCACTGTGTGATCTTTATAGGGTGTTTCCTACAGCATGACTTTAACCCTGTGTGGTCCACTGTGTGATCTGTATAGGGTGTTTCCTACAGCATGACTTTAACCCTGTGTGGTCCACTGTGTGATCTTTATAGGGTGTTTCCTACAGCATGACTTTAACCCTGTGTGGTCCACTGTGTGATCTTTATAGGGTGTTTCCTACAGCATGACTTTAACCCTGTGTGGTCCACTGTGTGATCTTTATAGGATGTTTCCTACAGCATTACTTTAACCCTGTGTGGTCCACTGTGTGATCTTTATAGGGTGTTTCCTACAGCATTTTCCTACAGCAGTTTCCTACAGCATCTTTATAGGGTGTTTCCTACAGCATGACTTTAACCCTGTGTGGTCCACTGTGTGATCTTTATAGGGTGTTTCCTACAGCATGACTTTAACCCTGTGTGGTCCACTGTGTGATCTTTTATAGGAAGTACTACAAAGAGGACGATGGCTTGAAACTGGATGTTGGGGTTTACATGAAGGCATTGGAGGTGGGTGGTATTGTGCTACACACACACTAGGTGAGTTTAAGTCAAAGCATGCTGATATCTCCCCCCCCAGACATTTGTGGGAACTTGTAGTCATCTCTGTCACCGGTCTTTGTGTTTCTCTCCTCAGTATGCCTGTGATGTAGAAGCTGAGGTCATTGTGTTTCTCTCCTCAGTATGCCTGTGATGTAGAAGCTGAGGTCATTGGGAAGCCAGACCCCATGTTCTTTCAGAAGGTTCTAGATGACATGGGGATTCAGCCACACCAGGTAGGGGTTTTAAAAGAAAGTCCAGCACATACATTAATTTATTAAGGATTCTGAGCCATCCTCCTGCTCTGTTGTCTGTCTCTCTGTCGTCTGTCCTCTGTCTGTCTGTCTCTCTCTGTCTGTCCTCTGTCTGTCTCTCTGTGTCTGTCTCTGTCTGTCTTCTGTCTGTCTCTCTGTGTCTGTCTGTCTCTCTCTGTCTGTCCTCTGTCTGTCTCTCTGTGTCTGTCTGTCTCTGTGTCTCTCTCAGACTCTGATGATTGGTGATGACCTAGTGAATGATGTGGGCGGGGCCCAACACTGTGGAATGAAGGGTGTCCAGGTGAGGACAGGAAAATACAGGTAGGTGTTTGTTTTATGTATGTTGACATCCGTAAGTTTGGCTTCCCATCAACGACCACCAGGGGGCGGTCTAACACCACAATAACTGCAAAAAGGTGATCTCTTTTACTACAGGCCTACATGTGGAGATCACCTATTTTACCTCCAACTTTTAGGGGCATTTTCCTGGACACAGATGAAGTCTATAAGGCCAAAAAAAAACTATTTTGGATGGAGAGCCTGGATTTGAGAACTTTTTTGGTCCAAGGCTTACTCTGTGTCTGTGAAACTGACCATTAGAGCTTTGATTATTTCAATAAGAATATGTTGAAAATATCTGTCTGTAGTCTGACTAGATTACTGCTACCTCTCTGTAGGAGTCTGTAGTCTGACTAGATTACTGCCACCTCTCTGTAGGAGTCTGTAGTCTGACTAGATTACTGCTACCTCTCTGTAGGAGTCTGTAGTCTGACTAGATTACTGCTACCTCTCTGTAGGAGTCTGTAGTCTGACTAGATTACTGCTACCTCTCTGTAGGAGTCTGTAGTCTGACTAGATTACTGCTACCTCTCTGTAGGAGTCTGTAGTCTGACTAGATTACTGCTACCTCTCTGTAGGAGTCTGTAGTCTGACTAGATTACTGCTACCTCTCTGTAGGAGTCTGTAGTCTGACTAGATTACTGCTACCTCTCTGTAGGAGTCTGTAGTCTGACTAGATTACTGCTACCTCTCTGTAGGAGTCTGTAGTCTGACTAGATTACTGCTACCTCTCTGTAGGAGTCTGTAGTCTGACTAGATTACTGCTACCTCTCTGTAGGAGTCTGTAGTCTGACTAGATTACTGCTACCTCTCTGTAGGAGTCTGTAGTCTGACTAGATTACTGCTACCTCTCTGTAGGAGTCTGTAGTCTGACTAGATTACTGCTACCTCTCTGTAGGAGTCTGTAGTCTGACTAGATTACTGCTACCTCTCTGTAGGAGTCTGTAGTCTGACTAGATTACTGCTACCTCTCTGTAGGAGTCTGTAGTCTGACTAGATTACTGCTACCTCTCTGTAGGAGTCTGTAGTCTGACTAGATTACTGCTACCTCTCTGTAGGAGTCTGTAGTCTGACTAGATTACTGCTACCTCTCTGTAGGAGTCTGTAGTCTGACTAGATTACTGCTACCTCTCTGTAGGAGTCTGTAGTCTGACTAGATTACTGCTACCTCTCTGTAGGAGTCTGTAGTCTGACTAGATTACTGCTACCTCTCTGTACGAGTCTGTAGTCTGACTAGATTACTGCTACCTCTCTGTATGAGTCTGTAGTCTGACTAGATTACTGCTACCTCTCTGTAGGAGTCTGTAGTCTGACTAGATTACTGCTACGGACAATTCCTTGGACCTCATGGCTTGGTTTTTGCTCTGACATGCACTGTCCACTGTGGGACCTTATATACAGTACCAGTTAAAAGTTTGGACACACCTACTCATTCAAGGGTTTTTCTTTATTTTTACTATTTTCTACATTGTAGAATAATAGCGAAGACATCAACACTATGAAATAACACCTATGAAAGAGTGTGCCAAGCTGTCATCAAGGGAAAGGGAGGCTACTTTGAAGAATATTTAACACTTCCTTTGGTTACTACATGATTCCATGTGTTATTTCATAGTTTTGATGTCTTCACTATTATTCTACAATGTAGAAAATAGTAAAAATAAAGAAAAACCCTTGGATGAGTAGGTGTGTCCAAACTTTTGACTGGTACTGTACAACACAGGACCCCAGGGCAGTCAGCCGCACGACACGGGACCCCAGGGCAGTCAGCCGCACGACACGGGACCCCGGGGCAGTCAGCTGCACAACACAGGACCCCAGGGCAGTCAGCCGCACAACCCAGGACCCCAGGGCAGTCAGCCGCACAACCCAGAACCAACACAACAACATCTATATTGGGTGTACTTATTATACTATATGTAGGGTTTATAGATGTTTTTACTGTATCTTTTATTTGGTCCACTATGAGATGTATTCTTCTATAATGAAAAGCGCTTTAGAAATGTAATCTATTACTATTAGATGTCCATATGTAGAGTACTATACTTCCCACTGGGTGAGCCTGGTCTAAGAGCCCCACTGGGTGAGCCTGGTCTAAGAGTCTCCCCACTGGGTGAGCCTGGTCTAAGAGTCTCCCCACTGGGTGAGCCTGGTCTAAGTGTCTCCCCACTGGGTGAGCCTGGTCTAAGAGTCTCCCCCACTGGGTGAGCCTGGTCTAAGAGTCTCCCCACTGGGTGAGCCTGGTCTAAGAGCCCCCCACTGGGTGAGCCTGGTCTAAGAGCCCCCCACTGGGTGAGCCTGGTCTAAGAGCCCCACTGGGTGAGCCTGGTCTAAGAGTCCCCCCACCCCCCACTGGGTGAGCCTGGTCTGAGTCTCCCCACTGGGTGAGCCTGGTCTAAGAGCCCCCCACTGGGTGAGCCTGGTCTAAGAGCCCCCCACTGGGTGAGCCTGGTCTAAGAGCCCCCCACTGGGTGAGCCTGGTCTAAGAGCCCCCCCACCCCCACTGGGTGAGCCTGGTCTAAGAGCCCCCACCCCCCGGGTGAGCCTGGTCTAAGAGCCCCCCACCCCCACTGGGTGAGCCTGGTCTAAGAGCCCCCCACCCCCACTGGGTGAGCCTGGTCTAAGAGCCCCCCACCCCCACTGGGTGAGCCTGGTCTATTGGAAGACCTGTTACCAGACCTTCCAATGTGGCTGCCTGCTTCAAATGCCTGTATTGTACCCTACCGAGGGAGAACACGGAGGGAGATGAGGGGTACTTATTCATATCTCCAGCCAGATGTGATATTAATGACCTTCTCCTCCTTTGGGGTTATGGAATCATGATACCAAAGCCGGTTAGGAAATAAAGGCCATGTTTGTGGCCATAAGCGTTTTGTCTTTCTCCCGGTGATGATGAATGATCGCTTGTTGTCGGAGAACACAACACAGGACCCCACGGAGTGTTTGGTAGCTAAGTGGGATTGTCACGCTAGCTAGCTAGCTAGTGGAGGTGGGATTGTCACGCGAGCTAGCTAGCTGGTGGAGGTGGGATTGTCACGCTGGCTAGCTGGTGGAGGTGGGATTGTCACGCTGGCTAGCTGGTGGAGGTGGGATTGTCACGCTGGCTAGCTGGTGGAGGTGGGATTGTCACGCTAGCTGGCTGGCTGGTGGAGGTGGGATTGTCACGCTGGCTAGCTGGTGGGGTGGGATTGTCACGCTGGCTGGCTGGTGGGGTGGGATTGTCACGCTGGCTGGCTGGTGGGGTGGGATTGTCACGCTGGCTAGCTGGTGGGGGTGGGATTGTCACGCTGGCTAGCTGGTGGGGGTGGGATTGTCACGCTGGCTAGCTGGTGGAGGTGGGATTGTCACGCTAGCTAGCTGGTGGAGGTGGGATTGTCACGCTGGCTAGCTGGTGGAGGTGGGATTGTCACGCTGGCTAGCTGGTGGAGGTGGGATTGTCACGCTGGCTGGCTGGTGGAGGTGGGATTGTCACGCTGGCTGGCTGGTGGAGGTGGGATTGTCCCGCTGGCTAGCTGGTGGAGGTGGGATTGTCACGCTGGCTAGCTGGTGGAGGTGGGATTGTCACGCTGGCTAGCTGGTGGAGGTGGGATTGTCACGCTGGCTAGCTGGTGGAGGTGGGATTGTCACGCTAGCTAGCTGGTGGAGGTGGGATTGTCACGCTAGCTAGCTAGCTGGTGGAGGTGGGATTGTCACGCACGCTAGCTAGCTAGCTGGTGGAGGTGGGATTGTCACGCACGCTAGCTAGCTAGCTGGTGGAGGTGGGATTGTCACGCCACGCTAGCTAGCTGGCTGGTGGAGGTGGGATTGTCATGCCACGCCAGCTGGCTAGCTAGCTGGTGGAGGTGGGATTGTCACGCACGCTAGCTAGCTAGCTGGTGGAGGTGGGATTGTCACGCACGCTAGCTAGCTGGCTGGTGGAGGTGGGATTGTCACGCTAGCTAGCTAGCTGGTGGAGGTGGGATTGTCATGCTAGCTAGCGGAGGTGGGATTGTCATGCTAGCTAGCGGAGGTGGGATTGTCATTCAAGCTAGCCGGGAACTTACTAAAATAATGAGCTAACAAAAGCAAGCAGAGAGAGAGAGAGAGAGAGAGAGCTCCCATGGGGAAGCTCTGAGAACTGTGTTCTTTAATATAGAACAGGTTTGCACTGGGACTCCCAACACAGTGCTGGGAAATTAGAATACCTCTGAGATCTGTCTGCTGATGTCGATACAGAAAATAGCATGGGAACAATCTGATCCGATGAACTCTCATGTGAACTCTGTTCTACCCTTGCCTTGCATAGCCTTTCAACTATGTAGCAACATATTGAAACATAGCAGCTGTATGGACTTGCTTACATTTCACAACCATGTATCCCAGTAGTTAGTATATTCATCTTCAGATAGCTAGGTGGGACAACCACATATCCCAGTAGTTAGTATATTCATCTTCAGATAGCTAGGTGGGACAACCCCATATCCCAGTAGTTAGTATATTGATCTTCAGATAGCTAGGTGGGACAACCCCATATCCCAGTAGTTAGTATATTCATCTTCAGATAGCTAGGTGGGACAACCACATATCCCAGTAGTTAGTATATTCATCTACAGATAGCTAGGTGGGACAACCACATATCCCAGTAGTTAGTATATTGATCTTCAGATAGCTAGGTGGGACAACCCCATATCCCAGTAGTTAGTATATTCATCTTCAGATAGCTAGGTGGGACAACCACATATCCCAGTAGTTAGTATATTCATCTACAGATAGCTAGGTGGGACAACCACATAACCCAGTAGTTAGTATATTCATCTTCAGATAGCTAGGTGGGTCAACCACATATCCCAGTAGTTAGTATATTCATCTTCAGATAGCTAGGTGGGACAACCACATATCCCAGTAGTTAGTATATTCATCTTCAGATAGCTAGGTGGGACAACCCCGTATCCCAGTAGTTAGTATATTCATCTTCAGATAGCTAGGTGGGACAACCACGTATCCCAGTAGTTAGTATATTCATCTTCAGATAGCCAGGTGGGACAACCACGTATCCCAGTAGTTAGTATATTCATCTTCAGATAGCCAGGTGGGACAACCACGTATCCCAGTAGTTAGTATATTCATCTTCAGATAGCCAGGTGGGACAACCACATATCCCAGTAGTTAGTATATTCATCTTCAGATAGCCAGGTGGGACAACCACATATCCCAGTAGTTAGTATATTCATCTTCAGATAGCCAGGTGGGACAACCACATATCCCAGTAGTTAGTATATTCATCTTCAGATAGCTAGGTGGGACAACCACATATCCCAGTAGTTAGTATATTCATCTTCAGATAGCTAGGTGGGACAACCCCATATCCCAGTAGTTAGTATATTCATCTTCAGATAGCTAGGTGGGACAACCACATATCCCAGTAGTTAGTATATTCATCTCCAGATAGCTAGGTGGGACAACCCCATAACCCAGTAGTTAGTATATTCATCTTCAGATGGCTAGGTGGGACAACCCCATATCCCAGTAGTTAGTATATTCATCTTCAGATGGCTAGGTGGGACAACCCCATATCCCAGTAGTTAGTATATTCATCTTCAGATAGCTAGGTGGGACAACCACATATCCCAGTAGTTAGTATATTCATCTTCAGATAGCTAGGTGGGACAACCACATATCCCAGTAGTTAGTATATTCATCTTCAGATAGCTAGGTGGGACAACCACGTATCCCAGTAGTTAGTATATTCATCTTCAGATAGCTAGGTGGGACAACCACGTATCCCAGTAGTTAGTATATTCATCTTCAGATAGCCAGGTGGGACAACCACGTATCCCAGTAGTTAGTATATTCATCTTCAGATAGCCAGGTGGGACAACCACGTATCCCAGTAGTTAGTATATTCATCTTCAGATAGCCAGGTGGGACAACCACGTATCCCAGTAGTTAGTATATTCATCTTCAGATAGCTAGGTGGGACAACCACATATCCCAGTAGTTAGTATATTCATCTTCAGATAGCTAGGTGGGACAACCACATATCCCAGTAGTTAGTATATTCATCTTCAGATAGCTAGGTGGGACAACCACATATCCCAGTAGTTAGTATATTCATCTTCAGATAGCTAGGTGGGACAACCACATATCCCAGTAGTTAGTATATTCATCTTCAGATAGCTAGGTGGGACAACCACATATCCCAGTAGTTAGTATATTCATCTTCAGATAGCTAGGTGGGACAACCACATATCCCAGTAGTTAGTATATTCATCTTCAGATAGCTAGGTGGGACAACCACATATCCCAGTAGTTAGTATATTCATCTTCAGATAGCTAGGTGGGACAACCACATATCCCAGTAGTTAGTATATTCATCTTCAGATAGCTAGGTGGGACAACCACATATCCCAGTAGTTAGTATATTCATCTTCAGATAGCTAGGTGGGACAACCACATATCCCAGTAGTTAGTATATTCATCTTCAGATAGCTAGGTGGGACAACCACATATCCCAGTAGTTAGTATATTCATCTTCAGATAGCTAGGTGGGACAACCACATATCCCAGTAGTTAGTATATTCATCTTCAGATAGCTAGGTGGGACAACCACATATCCCAGTAGTTAGTATATTCATCTTCAGATAGCTAGGTGGGACAACCACATATCCCAGTAGTTAGTATATTCATCTTCAGATAGCTAGGTGGGACAACCACATATCCCAGTAGTTAGTATATTCATCTTCAGATAGCTAGGTGGGACAACCACATATCCCAGTAGTTAGTATATTCATCTTCAGATAGCTAGGTGGGACAACCACATATCCCAGTAGTTAGTATATTCATCTTCAGATAGCCAGGTGGGACAACCACGTATCCCAGTAGTTAGTATATTCATCTTCAGATAGCTAGGTGGGACAACCACATATCCCAGTAGTTAGTATATTCATCTTCAGATAGCTAGGTGGGACAACCACATATCCCAGTAGTTAGTATATTCATCTTCAGATAGCTAGGTGGGACAACCACATATCCCAGTAGTTAGTATATTCATCTTCAGATAGCTAGGTGGGACAACCACATATCCCAGTAGTTAGTATATTCATCTTCAGATAGCTAGGTGGGACAACCACATATCCCAGTAGTTAGTATATTCATCTTCAGATAGCTAGGTGGGACAACCACATATCCCAGTAGTTAGTATATTCATCTTCAGATAGCTAGGTGGGACAACCACATATCCCAGTAGTTAGTATATTCATCTTCAGATAGCTAGGTGGGACAACCACATATCCCAGTAGTTAGTATATTCATCTTCAGATAGCTAGGTGGGACAACCACATATCCCAGTAGTTAGTATATTCATCTTCAGATAGCTAGGTGGGACAACCACATATCCCAGTAGTTAGTATATTCATCTTCAGAT
This sequence comes from Brachymystax lenok tsinlingensis, assembly GCA_030435695.1. Taxonomy (NCBI): domain Eukaryota; kingdom Metazoa; phylum Chordata; class Actinopteri; order Salmoniformes; family Salmonidae; genus Brachymystax; species Brachymystax lenok. The sequence goes on from CM059780.1 coordinate 86,924,848, forward strand.
AGCTAGGTGGGACAACCACATATCCCAGTAGTTAGTATATTCATCTTCAGATAGCTAGGTGGGACAACCACATATCCCAGTAGTTAGTATATTCATCTTCAGATAGCTAGGTGGGACAACCACATATCCCAGTAGTTAGTATATTCATCTTCAGATAGCTAGGTGGGACAACCACATATCCCAGTAGTTAGTATATTCATCTTCAGATAGCTAGGTGGGACAACCACATATCCCAGTAGTTAGTATATTCATCTTCAGATAGCTAGGTGGGACAACCACATATCCCAGTAGTTAGTATATTCATCTTCAGATAGCTAGGTGGGACAACCACATATCCCAGTAGTTAGTATATTCATCTTCAGATAGCTAGGTGGGACAACCACATATCCCAGTAGTTAGTATATTCATCTTCAGATAGCTAGGTGGGACAACCACATATCCCAGTAGTTAGTATATTCATCTTCAGATAGCTAGGTGGGACAACCACATATCCCAGTAGTTAGTATATTCATCTTCAGATAGCTAGGTGGGACAACCACATATCCCAGTAGTTAGTATATTCATCTTCAGATAGCCAGGTGGGACAACCACATATCCCAGTAGTTAGTATATTCATCTTCAGATAGCTAGGTGGGACAACCACATATCCCAGTAGTTAGTATATTCAGATAGCTAGGTGGGACAACCACATATCCCAGTAGTTAGTATATTCATCTTCAGATAGCTAGGTGGGACAACCACATATCCCAGTAGTTAGTATATTCATCTTCAGATAGCTAGGTGGGACAACCACATATCCCAGTAGTTAGTATATTCATCTTCAGATAGCTAGGTGGGACAACCACATATCCCAGTAGTTAGTATATTCATCTTCAGATAGCTAGGTGGGACAACCACATATCCCAGTAGTTAGTATATTCATCTTCAGATAGCTAGGTGGGACAACCACATATCCCAGTAGTTAGTATATTCATCTTCAGATAGCTAGGTGGGACAACCACATATCCCAGTAGTTAGTATATTCATCTTCAGATAGCCAGGTGGGACAACCACATATCCCAGTAGTTAGTATATTCATCTTCAGATAGCTAGGTGGGACAACCACATATCCCAGTAGTTAGTATATTCATCTTCAGATAGCTAGGTGGGACAACCACATATCCCAGTAGTTAGTATATTCAGATAGCTAGGTGGGACAACCACATATCCCAGTAGTTAGTATATTCATCTTCAGATAGCTAGGTGGGACAACCACATATCCCAGTAGTTAGTATATTCATCTTCAGATAGCTAGGTGGGACAACCACATATCCCAGTAGTTAGTATATTCATCTTCAGATAGCTAGGTGGGACAACCACATATCCCAGTAGTTAGTATATTCATCTTCAGATAGCTAGGTGGGACAACCACATATCCCAGTAGTTAGTATATTCATATTCAGATAGCTAGGTGGGACAACCACATATCCCAGTAGTTAGTATATTCATCTTCAGATAGCTAGGTGGGACAACCACATATCCCAGTAGTTAGTATATTCATCTTCAGATAGCCAGGTGGGACAACCACATATCCCAGTAGTTAGTATATTCATCTTCAGATAGCTAGGTGGGACAACCACATATCCCAGTAGTTAGTATATTCATCTTCAGATAGCTAGGTGGGACAACCACATATCCCAGTAGTTAGTATATTCATCTTCAGATAGCTAGGTGGGACAACCACATATCCCAGTAGTTAGTATATTCATCTTCAGATAGCTAGGTGGGACAACCACATATCCCAGTAGTTAGTATATTCATCTTCAGATAGCTAGGTGGGACAACCACATATCCCAGTAGTTAGTATATTCATCTTCAGATAGCTAGGTGGGACAACCACATATCCCAGTAGTTAGTATATTCATCTTCAGATAGCTAGGTGGGACAACCACATATCCCAGTAGTTAGTATATTCATCTTCAGATAGCTAGGTGGGACAACCACATATCCCAGTAGTTAGTATATTCATCTTCAGATAGCTAGGTGGGACAACCACATATCCCAGTAGTTAGTATATTCATCTTCAGATAGCTAGGTGGGACAACCACATATCCCAGTAGTTAGTATATTCATCTTCAGATAGCTAGGTGGGACAACCACATATCCCAGTAGTTAGTATATTCATCTTCAGATAGCTAGGTGGGACAACCACATATCCCAGTAGTTAGTATATTCATCTTCAGATAGCTAGGTGGGACAACCACATATCCCAGTAGTTAGTATATTCATCTTCAGATAGCTAGGTGGGACAACCACATATCCCAGTAGTTAGTATATTCATCTTCAGATAGCTAGGTGGGACAACCACATATCCCAGTAGTTAGTATATTCATCTTCAGATAGCTAGGTGGGACAACCACATATCCCAGTAGTTAGTATATTCATCTTCAGATAGCTAGGTGGGACAACCACATATCCCAGTAGTTAGTATATTCATCTTCAGATAGCTAGGTGGGACAACCACATATCCCAGTAGTTAGTATATTCATCTTCAGATAGCTAGGTGGGACAACCACATATCCCAGTAGTTAGTATATTCATCTTCAGATAGCTAGGTGGGACAACCACATATCCCAGTAGTTAGTATATTCATCTTCAGATAGCTAGGTGGGACAACCACATATCCCAGTAGTTAGTATATTCATCTTCAGATAGCTAGGTGGGACAACCACATATCCCAGTAGTTAGTATATTCATCTTCAGATAGCTAGGTGGGACAACCACATATCCCAGTAGTTAGTATATTCATCTTCAGATAGCTAGGTGGGACAACCACATATCCCAGTAGTTAGTATATTCATCTTCAGATAGCTAGGTGGGACAACCACATATCCCAGTAGTTAGTATATTCATCTTCAGATAGCTAGGTGGGACAACCACATATCCCAGTAGTTAGTATAGTCATCTTCAGATAGCTAGGTGGGACAACCACATATCCCAGTAGTTAGTATAGTCATCTTCAGATAGCTAGGTGGGACAACCACATATCCCAGTAGTTAGTATATTCATCTTCAGATAGCTAGGTGGGACAACCACATAACCCAGTAGTTAGTATATTCATCTTCAGATAGCTAGGTGGGACAACCACATATCCCAGTAGTTAGTATATTCATCTTCAGATAGCTAGGTGGGACAACCACATATCCCAGTAGTTAGTATATTCATCTTCAGATAGCTAGGTGGGACAACCCCATATCCCAGTAGTTAGTATATTCAGAAATCTTCAGTCCCATCCCCAGTTTCCAGTCTTATTCGCAGGCCCAGTCCCTGTCCTATTCCTCAGTCCTGTCCCCAGTACCAGTCAGTCCATTACCTCAGCAGTACCAGTCAGTCCATTACCTTAGCAGTCCCAGTCAGTCCATTACCTTGGCAGTCCCAGTCAGTCCATTACCTCGGCAGTCCCAGTGTCAGTCCATTACCTCGGCAGTCCCAGTGTCAGTCCATTACCTCGGCAGTCCCAGTCTCAGTCCATTACCTCGGCAGTCCCAGTCTCAGTCCATTACCTCGGCAGTCCCAGTCTCAGTCCATTACCTCGGCAGTCCCAGTCTCAGTCCATTACCTCGGCAGTCCCAGTCTCAGTCCATTACCTCGGCAGTCCCAGTCTCAGTCCATTACCTCGGCAGTCCCAGTCTCAGTCCATTACCTCGGCAGTCCCAGTCTCAGTCCATTACCTCGGCAGTCCCAGTCTCAGTCCATTACCTCGGCAGTCCCAGTCTCAGTCCATTACCTCGGCAGTCCCAGTCTCAGTCCATTACCTCGGCAGTCCCAGTCTCAGTCCATTACCTCGGCAGTCCCAGTCAGTCCATTACCTCGGCAGTCCCAGTCAGTCCATTACCTCGGCTGTACCAGTGTCAGTCCATTACCTCGGCTGTACCAGTGTCAGTCCATTACCTCGGCAGTCCCAGTCAGTCCATTACCTCGGCAGTCCCAGTCTCAGTCCATTACCTCGGCAGTCCCAGTCTCAGTCCATTACCTCGGCAGTCCCAGTGTCAGTCCATTACCTCGGCAGTCCCAGTCAGTCCATTACCTCGGCAGTCCCAGTCTCAGTCCATTACCTCGGCAGTCCCAGTCTCAGTCCATTACCTCGGCTTTACCAGTGTCAGTCCATTACCTCGGCAGTCCCAGTCAGTCCATTACCTCGGCAGTCCCAGTGTCAGTCCATTACCTCGACAGTCCCAGTCTCAGTCCATTACCTCGGCAGTCCCAGTCTCAGTCCATTACCTCGGCTGTACCCAGTCAGTCCATTACCTCGGCAGTCCCAGTTTCAGTCCATTACCTCGGCTGTACCAGTGTCAGTCCATTACCTCGGCAGTCCCAGTCAGTCCATTACCTCGGCAGTCCCAGTCAGTCCATTACCTCGGCAGTCCCAGTCAGTCCATTACCTCGGCAGTCCCAGTCAGTCCATTACCTCGGCAGTCCCAGTCAGTCCATTACCTCGGCAGTCCCAGTCAGTCCATTACCTCGGCAGTCCCAGTCAGTCCATTACCTCGGCAGTCCCAGTCAGTCCATTACCTCGGCAGTCCCAGTCAGTCCATTACCTCGGCTGTACCAGTCCCAGTCAGTCCATTACCTCGGCTGTACCAGTCCCAGTCAGTCCATTACCTCGGCTGTACCAGTCAGTCCATTACCTCGGCAGTCCCAGTCAGTCCATTACCTCGGCAGTCCCAGTCAGTCCATTACCTCGGCAGTCCCAGTCAGTCCATTACCTCGGCAGTCCCAGTCAGTCCATTACCTCGGCTGTACCAGTCAGTCCATTACCTCGGCAGTCCCAGTCAGTCCATTACCTCGGCAGTCCCAGTCAGTCCATTACCTCGGCTGTACCAGTCCCAGTCAGTCCATTACCTCGGCTGTACCAGTCCCAATCAGTCCATTACCTCGGCTGTACCAGTCAGTCCATTACCTCGGCAGTACCAGTCAGTCCATTACCTCGGCAGTCCCAGTCAGTCCATTACCTCAGCTGTACCAGTCCCAGTCAGTCCATTACCTCAGCAGTACCAGTAACTTCTCTGTCCTGAATACTTTATGCTCATTGACCTGGCTACCCTACATTATTCATGGCAGAGCAGATGACAAAGGCTGCTAAATGAACACACACACACACGCAGACAGGCACACACACACACACAGGACAGACCGACAGGCACACAAACACACAGGTATGCATAACTAGGGGAGAGAAGGCCAGGGCAGATTGTTAGAAGAGGTGACTGGACAGACAGACAGGCAGGCATGCATAACTAGGGGAGAGAAGGCCAGGGCAGATTGTTAGAAGGTGACTGGACAGACAGACAGGCAGGCATGCATAACTAGGGGAGAGAAGGCCAGGGCAGATTGTTAGAAGGTGACTGGACTGGAGGACAGACAGAAGGTGTTGGTGTCTCATCACCACCGCTGGTAACAAAATAGCCTTTTCTAGCCGTGTGCGTGCGTGTCAGCGTGTGTGTGTGCGTATCTTCGTGTCAGCGTGTGTGAACTCAATCAGGCCACTGGTGGGTGGAAAGGTGAGTGACTGAGGCAGTAATCCTGCCACAGGAGACGTAACACACTATATATACACACACACACACACACACATACATACATAACACCCTACCCTGTACACGCGCACACATAACATCCTGTACACACACATATAACACCCTGCCCTGTACACACTTAAACATAACATCCTGTACACACATAACACCCTGCCCTGCCATTAGCTGGCCAGCTCACATAACCCTCACATCTCCCAGAGCAGACCACCTGCGGTGTCAGAGGAAGGCCCTAAAGATTGTCAGACTCCAGCCACCCGGGTCATAGACTGTTCTCTCTGCTACCGCACGGCAAGCGGTACCGGAGCGCCAAGTCTAGGTCCAAGAGGCTTCTGAACAGCTTCTACCCCCCCCAAGCCATAAGACTCCTGAACAGCTAATCAAATGGATACCCAGACTCCTCTTCTACACTGCTGCTACTCTCTGTTTATTATCTATGCATAGTCACTTTAATAACTCTACCTACATGTACATATTACCTCAATTACCTCGACTAACCTGTTCCCCCGCACATTGACTCTGTACCGGTACCCCCTGTATATAGCCTCCACATTGACTCTGTACCGGTACCCCCTGTATATAGCCTCCACATTGACTCTGTACCGGTACCCCCTGTATATAGCCTCCACATTGACTCTGTACCGGTACCCCCTGTATATAGCCTCCACATTGACTCTGTACCGGTACCCCCTGTATATAGCCTCCACATTGACTCTGTACCGTACCCCCTGTATATAGTCTCCACATTGACTCTGTGCAGTACCCCCTGTATATAGTCTCCACATTGACTCTGTACCGGTACCCCCTGTATATAGCCTCCACATTGACTCTGTGCAGTACCCCTGTATATAGCCTCCACATTGACTCTGTGCAGTTCCCCCTGTATATAGCCTCCACATTGACTCTGTACCGATACCCCCTGTATATAGTCTCCACATTGACTCTGTACCGGTACCCCCTGTATATAGCCTCCACATTGACTCTGTACCGATACCCCCTGTATATAGCCTCCACATTGACTCTGTACCGGTACCCCCTGTATATAGCCTCCACATTGACTCTGTAGCGGTACCCCCTGTATATAGCCTCCACATTGACTCTGTACCGGTACCCCCTGTATATAGTCTCCACATTGACTCTGTACCGGTACCCCCTGTATATAGCCTCCACATTGACTCTGTACCGGTACCCCCTGTATATAGCCTCCACATTGACTCTGTACCGGTACCCCTGTATATAGCCTCCACATTGACTCTGTACCGGTACCCCCTGTATATAGCCTCCACATTGACTCTGTGCAGGTACCCCCTGTATATAGCCTCCACATTGACTCTGTACCGGTACCCCCTGTATATAGCCTCCACATTGACTCTGTACCGGTACCCCCCTGTATATAGTCTCCACATTGACTCTTTTACTTAACCAACAATGCTTTAAGAAGTTAAGAAGATAAAATGTGTTAAGGGCTTGTACAGTAAGTAAGCATTTCACTGACAGACAGGAGTTAACTCAAGGCTATCCTCCTCGATATTCAACGCTGCATACCACTAGTCTTTCTCTCTCTCTCTCCTCTGCAGGCCCAGTGATGAGAAGCACCCCACCGTGACAGCTGATGGCTATGTGGACAACCTGGCGGAGGCTGTGGAAACCATCCTGAAGCTCCGGGGCCAATGAGGAGAGGACCAGGAAGAAGCACCTTCACCACCACAATACGCCCAGAAACACACACCATTACTCTAGTACCATCTGACAACAGGGAGTAACCCACTAACACACAGAGCTATGGAGAGAGAGAGTCATGTTGGAGCCACGATGGAGGAGATACAGCCACGATGGAGGAGATGGGAGAACACAGTCTTGGAGGAGATACAGCCATGTTGGAGCCAAGATGGAGGAGATGGGAGAACACAGTCTTGGAGGAGATAGAGCCAAGATGGAGGAGATGGGAGAACACAGTCTTGGAGGAGATAGAGCCAAGATGGAGGAGATGGGAGAACACAGTCTTGGAGGAGATAGAGCCAAGATGGAGGAGATGGGAGAACACAGTCTTGGAGGAGATAGAGCCATGTTGGAGCCAAGATGGATGCTAATTGCTATGCTTATTGTTATGCTAATAATGAAACAATGTAACATTCAGACTAGAGGTTAGGACTTTGATAAGGACGTTGTGCAATAAAAATCCCTGGTCCACTCCGTTGGTTTACTGGCTCTGGTAATGTAGATGCCGCTGTGGCTTGGACTGGTGTGTTGGGAATCTATATCTGCTACTAGCGTTCTCATCCTCCACACATACACCCTCTCTCTCACACACACCCTCCCTCTCTCTCACACACCCTCCCTCTCTCTCACACACAACCGTGGCACAGTTAAAGGGCGGGACAGAACCTTTGACCCAGTTAAAGGGCGGGACAGAACCTTTGACCCAGTTAAAGGACGGGACAGAACCTTTGACCCAGTTAAAGGGCGGGACAGAACCTTTGACTAATCCCATTCTGAAGAGTTCTAGAACAGGAGAATAATGCATCCAGTGTGTGTGTGTCCGCCCCAACGCACAGCCTTGGCCCTGAGTTGTAGCTGAGATCATATTCCAACAGTCTTTTGTTAGTCTACAACGAGCCATTGGAAGTGGGAGGAGTGTGTAGTTGACATAGGAAGTGGGAGGAGTCTGTAGTTGACATTGGAAGTGGGAGGAGTGTGTAGTTGACATTGGTAGTGGGAGGAGTGTGTAGTTGACATTGGAAGTGGGAGGAGTGTAGTTGACATTGGAAGTGGGAGGAGTGTAGTTGACATAGGAAGTGGGAGGAGTGTGTAGTCGACATTGGAAGTGGGAGGAGTGTGTAGTCGACATTGGTAGTGGGAGGAGTGTGTAGTCGACATTGGAAGTGGGAGGAGTGTGTAGTCGACATTGGAAGTGGGAGGAGTGTGTAGTCGACATTGGAAGTGGGAGGAGTGTGTAGTCGACATTGGAAGTGGGAGGAGTGTGTAGTCGACATTGGAAGTGGGAGGAGTGTGTAGTCGACATTGGAAGTGGGAGGAGTGTGTAGTCGACATTGGTAGTGGGAGGAGTGTAGTCGACATTGGAAGTGGGAGGAGTGTGTAGTCGACATTGGAAGTGGGAGGAGTGTGTAGTCGACATTGGAAGTGGGAGGAGTGTGTAGTTGACATTGGAAGTGGGAGGAGTGTGTAGTCGACATTGGAAGTGGGAGGAGTGTGTAGTCGACATTGGAAGTGGGAGGAGTGTGTAGTCGACATTGGAAGTGGGAGGAGTGTGTAGTCGAGCATTGGAAGTGGGAGGAGTGTGTAGTCGACATTGGAAGTGGGAGGAGTGTGTAGTGGAGCATTGGAAGTGGGAGGAGTGTGTAGTCGACATTGGAAGTGGGAGGAGTGTGTAGTCGAGCATTGGAAGTGGGAGGAGTGTGTAGTCGACATTGGAAGTGGGAGGAGTGTGTAGTCGACATTGGTAGTGGGAGGAGTGTAGTCGACATTGGAAGTGGGAGGAGTGTGTAGCCGACATTGGAAGTGGGAGGAGTGTGTAGTTGACATTGGAAGTGGGAGGAGTGTGTAGTTCACATTGGAAGTGGGAGGAGTGTGGGTGGGAGACAGTCAACATTAGAACCGGGGTCGCAGGGCTGCTGTGGAGCGGCGCTCCCTCACTTTTTTCAATTTGAGAATTGACGGAGCTGGTAAAAATATTTCTGTAACATTTATTCTGATAAATTCTTAATAAATGATATTTAATTACCACTAAAATTCCATGAAAATTATAGAATGTGTAGGCTATAGCAGCCTATAGGGAGGTTCATTGTGGTTTCTTCCATCCTCTCTGGCGGGGGCTATTGGCATCTGTGCAGAGGTCCGTCGGTCGGAGGCCTGACCACTTTGCGGGCCAAATCCAACTTGCATAACAAGAACAGCCACAGACAGAAAAGCTACCAGCGCTCATGTAATCCTACGACACACTTGAACTCGCCCTACTGTCCCGAGTACTTAGCATACAGAAACGTACCACTTCTGTTGCATATGCAAACAAACTGATCCACCACCTCATCACACCCAACAAGCTCTAGGATCCAAATTCACCATGTCTGCCTTGACGCTCATAAAACTCCACGGACCCCTCCCCTCTTGCGATGTGGAGCCCCGAACGACATGTGACCACTTGGTTATGGTTCTGTCCTTTTCATAGGGCGCTCTAATCACTTAACAGTAACCCTAATAATTATGCCTAATGTTCCTACTTTACTATTATAATTATTATTATTATTGCAAATAAAATATCACTTGTGCTTGTTTAGTCAAGTTTGATCAAAGCTGAATTAATGTCGCGCAACATCACAAAATGATTGAGTTTGAGTTTATTTTTACAGGGACAGTGCACATTAATCAACGTTTCAATAAAAGTGCCAGTTTTAGCCAGCCGGCTAATTTTCAACCGCAGTCCCTGGGCAGGTTATTAAAAACAGTTACAATACAGACAATCAATGAGCACACGATTCATTAGTATATGATTAAGTAGCCTATTTGACATTACAGAACCGAATATAATAGCATAGCGTAACAGAGTAGTAGCATAGCATACAGTAGTAGTAGCGTAGCATACAGTGTAGCGTAGCATACAGTGTATCATACAGTAATAGTATAGCATACAGTAATAGCGTAGCATACAGTAGTAGCATACAGTAATAGCATACAGTAGTAGCGTAGCATACAGTAATAGCATACAGTAGTAGCGTAGCATACAGTAGTAGCGTACAGTAGTAGCATACAGTAGCAGCGTAGCATACAGTAGTAGCGTACAGTAGTAGCGTAGCATACAGTAGTAGCGTAGCAGCGTAGCATACAGTAGTAGCATACAGTAGCAGCGTAGCATACAGTAGTAGCGTACAGTAGTAGCATACAGTAGCAGCGTAGCATACAGTAGTAGCATACAGTAGTAGCGTACAGTAGCAGCGTAGCATACAGTAGTAGCGTACAGTAGCAGTATAGCATACAGTAGTAGCATACAGTAGCATCGTAGCATACAGTAGTAGCATACAGTAGCAGCGTAGCATACAGTAGTAGCATACAGTAGTAGGATACAGTAGTAGCATACAGTAGCAGCGTAGCATACAGTAATAGCATACAGTAGTAGCGTAGCATACAGTAATAGCATACAGTAGTAGCGTAGCATACAGTAGTAGCGTACAGTAGTAGCATACAGTAGCAGCGTGGCATACAGTGGTGGCGTACAGTAGTGGCGTGGCATACAGTGGTGGCGTGGCAGCGTGGCATACAGTAGTAGCCTGGCATGCAGAGTGGCATACAGTGGCGTGGCATACGGTGGTAGCATACAGTGATGGGCATGCAGTGGTGGCGTGGCATACAGTGTATGCAGTAGTGGCATACGGTGGTGGCATACGGTGGTAGCGCAGCATACAGTAATGGCGTGGCAACATACAGTGGTAGCCTGGCATGCAGTGGTAGCATGCAGTGGTAGCATACAGAAGTGGCATACAGTGGCGTGGCATACGGTAGTGGCATACAGTAGTAGCATACAGTAGTAGCGTAGCATACAGTAGTAGCATAGCATACAGTAGTAGCATACAGTAGTAGCGTAGCATACAGTAATAGCATACAGTAGTAGCATAGCATACAGTAATAGCATAGCATACAGTAGTAGCATACAGTAGTAGCGTAGCAGCGTAGCATACAGTAGTAGCGTACAGTAGTAGCATATAGTAATAGCATACAGTAGTAGCGTAGCATATAGTAATAGCATACAGTAGTAGCGTAGCATACAGTAATAGCATACAGTAGTAGCGTAGCATACAGTAGTAGCGTAGCATACAGTAGTAGCATACAGTAGTAGCATACAGTAGCAGCGTAGCATACAGTAGTAGCGTAGCAGCGTAGCATACAGTAGTAGCATACAGTAGTAGCATACAGTAGCAGCGTAGCATACAGTAGTAGCATACAGTAGTAGCGTACAGTAGCAGCGTAGCATACAGTAGTAGCATACAGTAGCAGCGTAGCATACAGTAGTAGCATACAGTAATAGCATACAGTAGCAGCGTAGCATACAGTAGTAGCATACAGTAGTAATGACTGGCATGTAGATACAGTATGGACGTTTCACCGGGAGGGAATGACTGGCATGCAGATGCAGTATGGACCCGTTGAGTCAGTGTGTGCCCAGTGGGATTGGGTAATTATATTCAACAGGCTAGATCTGTTGGTGTTTTTGTAAATTGTAATTTCTCAATGTGCGCTCCCTCACCTAGAAAAACGGCACTACACCACTGATAATAACTCAGCAGAATGTTACGACACCAAGTCCTCTCTGTGTTCATTATACTGACTCCACTGAAAACAAGGACTGTTTTACCCTGTTCTAACACTGTCCACTGAAAACAAGGACTGTTTTACCCTGTTAGAACACTGTCCACTGAAAACGAGGACTGTTTTACCCTGTTAGAATACTGACTCCACTGAAAACAAGGACTGTTTTACCCTGTTAGAACACTGACTCCACTGAAAACAAGGACTGTTTTACCCTGTTAGAACACTGTCCACTGAAAACAAGGACTGTTTTACCCTGTTAGAATACTGACTCCACTGAAAACAAGGACTGTTTTACCCTGTTAGAACACTGTCCACTGAAAACGAGGACTGTTTTACCCTGTTAGAACACTGACTCCACTGAAAACAAGGACTGTTTTACCCTGTTAGAACACTGTCCACTGAAAACGAGGACTGTTTTACCCTGTTAGAATACTGACTCCACTGAAAACAAGGACTGTTTTACCCTGTTAGAACACTGTCCACTGAAAACAAGGACTGTTTTACCCTGTTAGACCACTGTCCACGGAAAACAAGGACTGTTTTACCCTGTTAGAATACTGTCCACTGAAAACAAGGACTGTTTTACCCTGTTAGACCACTGTCCACTGAAAACAAGGACTGTTTTACCCTGTTAGACCACTGTCCACTGAAAACAAGGACTGTTTTACCCTGTTAGAATACTGACTCCACTGAAAACAAGGACTGTTTTACCCTGTTCTAACACTGTCCACTGAAAACGAGGACTGTTTTACCCTGTTAGAACACTGTCCACTGAAAACAAGGACTGTTTTACCGTGTTAGAATACTGTCCACTGAAAACAAGGACTGTTTTACCCTGTTAGACCACTGTCCACTGAAAACAAGGACTGTTTTACCCTGTTAGAATACTGTCCACTGAAAACAAGGACTGTTTTACCCTGTTCTAACACTGTCCACTGAAAACAAGGACTGTTTTACCCTGTTCTAACACTGTCCACTGAAAACAAGGACTGTTTTACCCTGTTAGAACACTGTCCACTGAAAACAAGGACTGTTTTACCCTGTTCTAACACTGTCCACTGAAAACAAGGACTGTTTTACCCTGTTAGAATACTGTCCACTGAAAACAAGGACTGTTTTACCCTGTTCTAACACTGTCCACTGAAAACAAGGACTGTTTTACCCTGTTCTAACACTGTCCACTGAAAACAAGGACTGTTTTACCCTGTTAGAACACTGTCCACTGAAAACAAGGACTGTTTTACCCTGTTCTAACACTGTCCACTGAAAACAAGGACTGTTTTACCCTGTTCTAACACTGTCCACTGAAAACAAGGACTGTTTTACCCTGTTAGAACACTGTCCACTGAAAACAAGGACTGTTTTACCCTGTTCTAACACTGTCCACTGAAAACAAGGACTGTTTTACCCTGTTCTAACACTGTCCACTGAAAACAAGGACTGTTTTACCCTGTTCTAACACTGTCCACTGAAAACAAGGACTGTTTTACCCTGTTAGAACACTGTCCACTGAAAACAAGGACTGTTTTACCCTGTTCTAACACTGTCCACTGAAAACAAGGACTGTTTTACCCTGTTCTAACACTGTCCACTGAAAACAAGAACTGTTTTACCCTGTTAGAACACTGTCCACTGAAAACAAGGACTGTTTTACCCTGTTAGAACACTGTCCACTGAAAACAAGGACTGTTTTACCCTGTTAGAATACTGTCCACTGAAAACAAGGACTGTTTTACCCTGTTCTAACACTGTCCACTGAAAACAAGGACTGTTTTACCCTGTTCTAACACTGTCCACTGAAAACAAGGACTGTTTTACCCTGTTAGAATACTGTCCACTGAAAACAAGGACTGTTTTACCCTGTTAGACCACTGTCCACTGAAAACAAGGACTGTTTTACCCTGTTCTAACACTGTCCACTGAAAACAAGGACTGTTTTACCCTGTTCTAACACTGTCCACTGAAAACAAGGACTGTTTTACCCTGTTAGAACACTGTCCACTGAAAACAAGGACTGTTTTACCCTGTTCTAACACTGTCCACTGAAAACAAGGACTGTTTTACCCTGTTCTAACACTGTCCACTGAAAACAAGAACTGTTTTACCCTGTTAGAACACTGTCCACTGAAAACAAGGACTGTTTTACCCTGTTAGAACACTGTCCACTGAAAACGAGGACTGTTTTACCCTGTTAGAATACTGACTCCACTGAAAACAAGGACTGTTTTACCCTGTTAGAACACTGACTCCACTGAAAACAAGGACTGTTTTACCCTGTTAGAACACTGTCCACTAAAAACGAGGACTGTTTTACCCTGTTAGAATACTGACTCCACTGAAAACAAGGACTGTTTTACCCTGTTAGAACACTGTCCACTGAAAACAAGGACTGTTTTACCCTGTTAGACCACTGTCCACGGAAAACAAGGACTGTTTTACCCTGTTAGAATACTGTCCACTGAAAACAAGGACTGTTTTACCCTGTTAGACCACTGTCCACTGAAAACAAGGACTGTTTTACCCTGTTAGACCACTGTCCACTGAAAACAAGGACTGTTTTACCCTGTTAGAATACTGACTCCACTGAAAACAAGGACTGTTTTACCCTGTTCTAACACTGTCCACTGAAAACGAGGACTGTTTTACCCTGTTAGAACACTGTCCACTGAAAACAAGGACTGTTTTACCGTGTTAGAATACTGTCCACTGAAAACAAGGACTGTTTTACCCTGTTAGACCACTGTCCACTGAAAACAAGGACTGTTTTACCCTGTTAGAATACTGTCCACTGAAAACAAGGACTGTTTTACCCTGTTCTAACACTGTCCACTGAAAACAAGGACTGTTTTACCCTGTTCTAACACTGTCCACTGAAAACAAGGACTGTTTTACCCTGTTAGAACACTGTCCACTGAAAACAAGGACTGTTTTACCCTGTTCTAACACTGTCCACTGAAAACAAGGACTGTTTTACCCTGTTCTAACACTGTCCACTGAAAACAAGGACTGTTTTACCCTGTTAGAACACTGTCCACTGAAAACAAGGACTGTTTTACCCTGTTCTAACACTGTCCACTGAAAACAAGGACTGTTTTACCCTGTTCTAACACTGTCCACTGAAAACAAGGACTGTTTTACCCTGTTCTAACACTGTCCACTGAAAACAAGGACTGTTTTACCCTGTTAGAACACTGTCCACTGAAAACAAGGACTGTTTTACCCTGTTCTAACACTGTCCACTGAAAACAAGGACTGTTTTACCCTGTTCTAACACTGTCCACTGAAAACAAGAACTGTTTTACCCTGTTAGAACACTGTCCACTGAAAACAAGGACTGTTTTACCCTGTTAGAACACTGTCCACTGAAAACAAGGACTGTTTTACCCTGTTCGAATACTGTCCACTGAAAACAAGGACTGTTTTACCCTGTTCTAACACTGTCCACTGAAAACAAGGACTGTTTTACCCTGTTCTAACACTGTCCACTGAAAACAAGGACTGTTTTACCCTGTTAGAATACTGTCCACTGAAAACAAGGACTGTTTTACCCTGTTAGACCACTGTCCACTGAAAACAAGGACTGTTTTACCCTGTTAGACCACTGTCCACTGAAAACAAGGACTGTTTTACCCTGTTCGAATACTGTCCACTGAAAACAAGGACTGTTTTACCCTGTTAGAATACTGTCCACTGAAAACAAGGACTGTTTTACCCTGTTATAACACTGCTGTAACATGTACTTACTGTGTTATAACACCTCATGACTGATGTGAATTTCATTCTAATTAGCAATGTGATTTATTGATTTCAGTAGGAAAAACCCATGTCTGATGTTTTCAGCTCTGATCTCTACAGGTGCATTGACAGGTAAACACTTGGTTGAATCTTTCATGTTCTTTCTTCATTGTATGTGAGTTGTATTCTATCGTAGGAGTTTTAAAGTGGGTCAGAAAAAAACCACGTATTCCCGTATATAACAGTCCCTAGGTTTCATTGTACTGAATGGATTGATGGAGAACAAGGGAACATGGTTACAGTGATTCATTGAGCATCTTCTGGGTCAGGTCACCATTAGTTGACTCAATCATACATTATATTGGGGCAATTAAACCTAACGAAACGCTGCAAAGTCTTGTGAAATGTTGTCTTGGTTTGTGTCCAAAATACCATATTCCCTTTGTAGTGCACTACTTCAGACCATATCCACAAAGCATCAGAGTAGAAGTGCTGGTCTAGGATCTGTCCATCTGATTCATTATGATCTAGGATCTGTCCATCTGATTCATTATGATCTAGGATCTGTCCACCTGATTCATTATGATCTAGGATCTGTCCACCTGATTCATTATGATCTAGGATCTGTCCACCTGATTCAATATGATCTAGGATCTGTCCATCTGATTCATTATGATCTAGGATCTGTCCACCTGATTCATTATGATCTAGGATCTGTCCACCTGATTCAATATGATCTAGGATCTGTCCACCTGATTCATTATGATCTAGGATCTGTCCACCTGATTCATTATGATCTAGGATCTGTCCATCTGATTCATTATGATCTAGGATCTGTCCATCTGATTCATTGTGATCTAGGATCTGTCCACCCGATTCCTTATGATTTAGGATCTGTCCACCTGATTCATTATGATCTAGGATCTGTCCATCTGATTCATTATGATCTAGGATCTGTCCACCCGATTCATTATGATCTAGGATCTGTCCACCCGATTCATTATGATCTAGGATCTGTCCATCTGATTCATTATGATTTAGGATCTGTCCACCTGATTCATTATGATTTAGGATCTGTCCACCTGATTCATTATGATCTAGGATCTGTCCACCTGATTCATTATGATCTAGGATCTGTCCACCTGATTCATTATGATCTAGGATCTGTCCACCTGATTCATTATGATCTAGGATCTGTCCATCTGATTCATTATGATCTAGGATCTGTCCATCTGATTCATTATGATCTAGGATCTGTCCATCTGATTCATTATGATCTAGGATCTGTCCACCCGATTCATTATGATCTAGGATCTGTCCACCCGATTCAATATGATCTAAAGGGTAAAACTGGTCCTAGATCAGCACTCGTACTCTGAGACACTTTGTGGTTACGGGCCCAGGTCCCATAGGGCTCTGGTCAACAGTAGTGCACTATATAGGGAATAGGGTGCCATTTGGGACTCAGTCTTAACAGACTCCAGTTGGTAACCCTAGACCAGAGCCTCAGTCCTATTTGGGGATTGTGAAATACATATTAAAGGTTATATCTGAGAAACTAGTGTATCCTGAGGTCCCGCAGTATTTCATCAGTCGACACTTTGTTTGACCTTGTGTTTGGGTCGCTGTGCTCCCAGATATGCCGTGTGGACATATCATACATGACCTCAGATAGACCTACGGCTCCGACAATGTCAAGGAACAAGATATCAGACTGTTTTCCTGGTCAACTAGTTCACCTGGGGTCATATTCAGAGGGTTGATTTCCAGGTCAACTAGTTCACCTGGGGTCATATTCAGAGGGTTGATTTCCAGGTCAACTAGTTCACCTGGGGTCAATATTCTGTCCACCTGATTCAATATGATCTAGGATCTGTCCACCTGATTCATTATGATCTAGGATCTGTCCATCTGATTCATTATGATCTAGGATCTGTCCACTGGCTGGCTGTCACGGACAAACCTCCAGGGAGATTGATACCTACTGGCTGGCTGTCATGGACAAACCTCCAGGGAGATAGCCAGCCAGTAGGTATCAATCTCCCTGGAGGTTTGTCCATGACAGCCAGCCAGTAGGTATCAATCTCCCTGGAGGTTTGTCCGTGACAGCCAGCCAGTAGGTATCAATCTCCCTGGAGGTTTGTCCGTGACAGCCAGGCAGTAGGTATCAATCACCCTGGAGGTTTGTCCGTGACAGCCAGCCAGTAGGTATCAATCACCCTGGAGGTTTGTCCATGACAGCCAGCCAGTAGGTATCAATCTCCCTGGAGGTTTGTCCGTGACAGCCAGCCAGTAGGTATCAATCTCCCTGGAGGTTTGTCCATGACAGCCAGCCAGTAGGTATCAATCTCGCTGGAGGTTTGTCCATGACAGCCAGCCAGTAGGTATCAATCTCGCTGGAGGTTTGTCCTTGACAGCCAGCCAGTAGGTATCAATCTCCCTGGAGGTTTGTCCATGACAGCCAGCCAGTAGGTATCAATCTACCTGGAGGTTTGTCCGTGACAGCCAGCCAGTAGGTATCAATCTCCCTGGAGGTTTGTCCATGACAGCCAGCCAGTAGGTATCAATCTCGCTGGAGGTTTGTCCTTGACAGCCAGCCAGTAGGTATCAATCTCCCTGGAGGTTTGTCCATGACAGCCAGCCAGTAGGTATCAATCTCCCTGGAGGTTTGGCCTTGACAGCCAGCCAGTAGGTATCGATCTCCCTGGAGGTTTGTCCATGACAGCCAGCCAGTAGGTATCAATCTCGCTGGAGGTTTGTCCATGACAGCCAGCCAGTAGGTATCAATCTCCCTGGAGGTTTGTCCATGACAGCCAGCCAGTAGGTATCGATCTACCTGGAGGTTTGTCCATTACAGCCAGCCAGTAGGTATCAATCTCCCTGGAGGTTTGTCCATGACAGCCAGCCAGTAGGTATCGATCTACCTGGAGGTTTATCCATGACAGCCAGCCAGTAGGTATCAATCTCCCTGGAGCTTTGTCCATGACAGCTAGCCAGTAGGTATCGATCTACCTGGAGGTTTATCCATGACAGCCAGCCAGCAGGTATCGATCTACCTGGAGGTTTGTCCATGACAGCCAGCCAGTAGGTATCAATCTACCTGGAGGTTTGTCCATGACAGCCAGCCAGTAGGTATCGATCTACCTGGAGGTTTGTCCATGACAGCCAGCCAGTAGGTATCAATCTACCTGGAGGTTTGTCCATGACAGCCAGCCAGTAGGTATCAATCTACCTGGAGGTTTGTCCATGACAGCCAGCCAGTAGGTATCGATCTACCTGGAGGTTTGTCCATTACAGGTAGATTGGATGTTGATTTTACTTCTCTCTAAGTGCAGCTAATTGATTACTTCACTATATCACACACAGGCTGGATTACCTTTCCAATAACAGTGATGAGCTCATTCAGGGGGCAAGCCTGGGCATGTATTACCTCAGCATTTCATTATCACTAAGGATTGATTGACAGCCAGTCTCCTTTATACTGTCTCTGTCCCAAAGGGCCCCCTATTCCCCATAGGATTCTAGTCTCTGTCCCAAAGGGCCCTATATTCCCCTCAGGATTCTAGTCTCTGTCCCAAAGGGTACCCTATTCCCCATAGGATTCTAGTCTCTGTCCCAAAGGGCACCCTATTCCCCATAGGATTCTAGTCTCTGTCCCAAAGGGCACCCTATTCCCCATAGGATTCTAGTCTCTGTCCCAAAGGGCACCCTATTCCCCATAGGATTCTAGTCTCTGTCCCATAGGGCACCCTATTCCCCATAGGATTCTAGTCTCGGTCCCAAAGGGCACCCTATTCCCCATAGGATTCTGGTCTCTGTCCCTAAGGGCACCCTATTCCCAATAGGATTCTGGTCTCTGTCCCAAAGGGCACCCTATTCCCCATAGGATTCTAGTCTCTGTCCCAAAGGGCACCCTATTCCCCATAGGATTCTAGTCTCTGTCCCAAAGGGTACCCCTATTCCCCATAGGATTCTAGTCTCTGTCCCAAAGGGCACCCCTATTCCCCATAGGATTCTATTCTCTGTCCCAAATGGCACCCTATTCCCCATAGGATTCTAGTCACTGTCCCAAAGGGTACCCTATTCCCCATAGGATTCTGATCTCTGTCCCAAAGGGCCCCCTATTCCCCATAGGATTCTGATCTCTGTCCCAAAGGGCACCCTATTCCCCATAGGATTCTGATCTCTGTCCCAAAGGGCACCCCTATTCCCCATAGGATTCTAGTCTCTGTCCCAAAGGGCACCCTATTCCCCATAGGATTCTAGTCTCTGTCCCAAAGGGCACCCCTATTCCCCATAGGATTCTAGTCTCTGTCCCAAAGGGCCCTATATTCCCCATAGGATTCTAGTCTCTGTCCTAAAGGGCCCTATATTCCCCTCAGGATTCTAGTCTCGGTCCCAAAGGGCCCCCTATTCCCCATAGGATTCTAGTCTCTGTCCCAAAGGGCACCCCTATTCCCCATAGGATTCTAGTCTCATTCTGTAAATGATTTGCTGACTACTAGCCTTCCCCTTCATGGCTGGTGGTTTGTTGTCTTTCAGAGTGAATGGTATTCCCATTAGTCTGTCTGTCTCCGTCATACTTTATGGAGTGGAGACTGAGGGGTTATTGACTGAGGGGTTGTTTGTTTAAGGTGATCGTTAGACAGCTAGGCTAGATAGTATTCTGCTGACACCTGGGTCTGCTGGCTGTACCTGAGGTAGGCTACCACGTAGCAGTCTATGAGGAATAGTGTGTGTGTCATTCAAGGCCTCTACTTATTTAGTTTCAGGTCTATACCTGGAACCAAAGGTTGAAATAAGTAATTTAGCAGTATTATCTATAGTCATTTAACGGTATTATCTATAGTCATTTAGCAGTATTATCTATAGTCATTTAGCAGTATTATCTATAGTCATTTAGCAGTATTATCTATAGTCATTTAGCAGTATTATCTATAATCAGTCTATATTTATAGTCACTACATGTAAATGACACATTGTCCTCTCAGAGCCAGCTAGTCCCATGACCAGCCTAATGTTTGGAGATTGAACAGACCAGACATTCCTCAGAGCCTGTAACATTACTTATTGCCCACTGGAATATTTCATTGAAATACACTATAAACAAAAATATAAATTTAACACGCTACAATTTCAAAAAAATGTTTACTGAGTTACAGTTCATATAAGGAAATCAGTCAATTTAAATAAATTCATTAAACCCTAATCTATGGATTTCACATGACTGGGAATACAGATATGTATCTATGAGTCACAGACAAGGTAGGGGGTTTATGGATCAGAAAACCAGTCAGTATCTGGTGGGACAACCATTTGGCTCATGCAGCACGACACATGGTCCGGGGGCGGCAGGTAGCCTAGTGGTTAGAGCGTTGGACTTGTAACCGGATGGTTGCAAGTTCGAATCCCCGAGCTGACAAGGGAAAAAAAATCTGTCGTTCTGCCCCCTGAACAAGGCAGTTAACCCACTGTTCCTCGGCGCCAAGACGTGGATGTCGATTAAGGCAGCCCCCCCAGCACCTCTCTGATTCAGAGGGGTTGGGTTAAATGCGGAAGAAACATTTCGGTTGAAGGCATTTGGTTGTACAACTGACTAATAATGGTGAATTTGACTTGACTTTGACTTCCTTTGCATAAGAGTGTGAAAGATTCAGCAGGCTACTGGCATTACCTGGCAGCCTGACACACCTGGCTATCAGGACGCAAAGAGAAGCCAGGCTTCCCACAAAAAAAAATTACCAAAAGAATTATGTACAGTACCAGTCAAAAGTTTGGAAACCTACTCACACAAACACATGGATGTTGTATTGTAGATGTGTGGCAGTAGAGTAGTGGTCTGAGAGAACACACTTCATGTGTTGTAGATATGTGTTATGAAATGTAATGTAACACTTTCTATTGAATATAACTGCCTTAATGTTGCTGGACCCCAGGAAGAGTAGCTGCTGCCTTGGCAGGAACTAACGGGGATCCATAATAAACCCCAGGAAGAGTAGCTGCTGCCTTGGCAGGAACTAATGGGGATCCATAATAAACCCCAGGAAGAGTAGCTGCTGCCTTGGCAGGAACTAACGGGGATCCATAATAAACCCCAGGAAGAGTAGCTGCTGCCTTGGCAGGAACTAACGGGGATCCATAATAAACCCCAGGAAGAGTAGCTGCTGCCTTGGCAGGAACTAATGGGGATCCATAATAAACCCCAGGAAGAGTAGCTGCTGCCTTGGCAGGAACTAACGGGATCCATAATAAACCCCAGGAAGAGTAGCTGCTGCCTTGGCAGGAACTAACGGGATCCATAATAAACCCCAGGAAGAGTAGCTGCTGCCTTGGCAGGAACTAATGGGGATCCATAATAAACCCCAGGAAGAGTAGCTGCTGCCTTGGCAGGAACTAACGGGGATCCATAATAAACCCCAGGAAGAGTAGCTGCTGCCTTGGCAGGAACTAATTGGGATCCATAATAAACCCCAGGAAGAGTAGCTGCTGTCTTGGCAGGAACTAATGGGGATCCATAATAAACCCAAGGCAGCAGCTATTCTTCCTGGGGTTTATTATGGATGCAAATAGTTATATCCAATAAACAATATTACATGACATTACATTTCAAAACACTTTTCACAACACATTAATGTGTGTTCCCTCAGGCCTGTGGAACAGGAAGTGCTTAACGAGGAGATAAAAGCTTCAAGGTAACGCAGCTGGCAGTAGTTTCGGTGGGCCAACCCAACACAGGTGTGCTGCAACAGCGGCAGTCTGGGTTTTGTGTGTAGTGTCTAGGCAGACCCATGTAAGAGGATCTGTATGCAAACAGATGACGTAGAAAGAAACTTCTAGGCTATGTATCTGTTGACTTGCTCCTACAGTCCAGACTTGGAGTCAGGACTGTAGGAGCACGTTTAGGGTGGCTGTTGGCCTGGTAGAGTAACTTTAGGGTCGTTGCTGCGGTAACTAAGCACGTTTAGGGTCGTTGCAAGGAAGCTGAAAATGCCCCAGTTCTTCCTTGAACTGCATACTCCCCAGACATGTCACCAATTGAGCATGTTTGGGATGCTCTATGATGGACGTGTGCAACAGCGTGTTCCAGTTTCCCGGCAATATCCAGCAACTCTATTTTTGTATTCGTAGTTGTTATTATTATGGATCCCCATGACTTCCTGTCAAGGCAGCAGCTACTCCTCAGCTTCCTTGCGACACGGTGCCGTGTATCGCCACGCTGAAACATGAGGTGACGGTGGCGCATGAATGACACGACAATACAGCCCCACTGTGGAGGTGTCATAATACCCATAAAACCTAGCGGTCAAACTTTATATGTATTTTTTTATATTTAACCTTTAGCTAGGCAAGTCAGTTAAGAACAAATTCTTACTTACAATGACGGCCTACCAAGATGAAAAATGCTTCTGCTGGAACACGGGGCTGGGATTAAAAAATTTAAATGTAAGACATCACACACACATCACAACGAATCTATTGATAAAAGTCGCCTTGTCCGAGAGAGATTTACATGGTTATCAAAACGTCACGCCAAGTGTAAGCCTACACGAAAACACTTAAAATAAAAGGCTGTGTTTCATGTAGGTTTACCCTGGCGTGATGTTTTCATAACCCTGTAAATCTCTCTGGATACGGTGACTTTTATCAATATATATTTCGGATTCAAAAAATGCTAATTAGCATCAAAGTAGACATCATTCCAGACTACAAATCCCTGCACGTCATCTCTAGTTGAAACCTCTACTAACAGGTACAATGGGGAAAAAAAGTATTTAGTCAGCCACCAATTGTGCAAGTTCTCTCACTTAAAAAGATGAGAGAGGCCTGTAATTTTCATCATAGGTACACTTCAACTATGACAGACAAAATGAGGGAAAAAAATCCAGAAAATCACATTGTAGGATTTTTTATGAATTTATTTGCAAATTATGGTGGAAAATAAGTATTTGGTCAATAACAAAAGTTTATCTCAATACTTTGTTATATACCCTTTGTTGGCAATGACAGAGGTCAAACGTTTTCTGTAAGTCTTCACAAGGTTTTCACACACTGTTGCTGGTATTTTGGCCCATTCCTCCATGCAGATCTCCTCTAGAGCAGTGATGTTTTGGGGCTGTCGCTGGGCAACACGGACTTTCAACTCCCTCCAAAGATTTTCTATGGGGTTGAGATCTGGAGACTGGCTAGGCCACTCCAGGACCTTGAAATGCTTCTTACGAAGCCACTCCTTCGTTGCCGAGGCGGTGTGTTTGGGATCATTGTCATGCTGAAAGACCCAGCCACGTTTCATCTTCAATGCCCTTGCTGATGGAAGGAGGTTTTCACTCAAAATCTCACGATACATGGCCCCATTCATTCTTTCCTTTACACGGATCAGTCGTCCTGGTCCCTTTGCAGAAAAACAGCCCCAAAGCATGATGTTTCCACCCCTATGCTTCACAGTAGGTATGGTGTTCTTTGGATGCAACTCAGCATTCTTTGTCCTCCAAACACGACGAGTTGAGTTTTTACCAAAAAGTTCTATTTTGGTTTCATCTGACATTCTCCCAATCCTCATCTGGATCATCCAAATGCTCTCTAGCAAACTTCAGACGGGCCTGAACATGTACTGGCTTAAGCAGGGGGACACGTCTGGCACTGCAGGATTTGAGTCCCTGGCGGCGTAGTGTGTTACTGATGGTAGGCTTTGTTACTTTGGTCCCAGCTCTCTGCAGGTCATTCACTAGGTCCCTCCGTGTGGTTCTGGGATTTTTGATCACCGTTCTTGTGATCATTTTGACCCCACGGGGTGAGATCTTGCGTGGAGCCCCAGATCGAGGAAGATTATCAGTGGTCTTGTATGTCTTCCATTTCCTAATAATTGCTCCCACAGTTGATTTCTTCAAACCAAGCTGCTTACCTATTGCAGATTCAGTCTTCCCAACCTGGTGCAGGTCTACAATTTTGTTTCTGGTGTCCTTTGACAGCTCTTTGGTCTTGGCCATAGTGGAGTTTGGAGTGTGACTGTTTGAGGTTGTGGACAGGTGTCTTTATACTGATAACAAGTTCAAACAGGTGCCATTAATACAGGTAATGAGTGGAGGACAGAGGAGCCTCTTAAAGAAGAAGTTACAGGTCTGTGAGAGCCAGAAATCTTGCTTGTTTGTATGTGACCAAATACTTATTTTCCACCATAATTTGCAAATGAATTCATTAAAAATCCTACAATGTGATTTTCTGGATTTTTTTTCCTCATTTTGTCTGTCATAGTTGAAGTGTACCTATGATGAAAATTACAGGCCTCTCTCATCTTTTTAAGTGAGAGAACTTGCACAATTGGTGGCTGACTAAATACTTTTTTCCCCCACTGTATTGTGTCAATTTAAAACCGGCACAAGACACTTCACAGAACTCAACGTGCTCAGTTACCCCAGCTACGACCCTAAACGACCCTAAACGTGCTTAGTTACCGCAGCAACGACCCTAAAGTTAATTTACCAGGCCAACAGCCACCCTAAACGTGCTCCTACAGTCCTGACTCCAAGTCTGCAGGGTACAGAGACATACTCCCTCTCTCCAACAGTCCTGACTCCAAGTCTGCAGGGTACAGAGACATACTCTCCCTCCAAGGCAACAGATACATAGCCTAGAAGTTTCTTTCTATGTCATCTGTTTGCATACAGATCCTCTTACATGGGTCTGCCTAGACACTACACCCTGTACACTACACCCTGTACACTGTACACTACACCCTGTACACTACACCCTGTACACTACACACTACACACTGTACACTACACCCTGTACACTGTACACTACACCCTGTACACTACACACTACACCCTGTACACTACACCCTGTACACTACACCCTGTACACTACACCCAGACTGCCGCTGTTGCAGCACACCTGTGTTGGGTTGGCCCACCGAAACTACTGCCATCTGCGTTCCCTTGAAGCTTTCATCTCCTCTTTAAGCACTTCCTGTTCCACAGGAAATGGTTATGTCACCGGACCAAGCAGACTTGACTATACTGCACACACCTGCAGCCACTTGTTTTGATACTAGCAGTCCCGTTAAAAGTGTCCGATCCCCTCCCTTTTTGCGTGTGGAGTGGAGCGTTTGGTCTATGTGGCCTGCAGAGTGGACGGAGGCCTCTTGCTTTCTTTCGGTAGCCAAGCCGCTTGTCCGCTTGTCCCCCCCCTCGTGGAAAGCTGTGCCAACACTGCTAGTTTTCACAGCACTCTGTGGTTTGGGAGGGAGGTTCTCTGTGAGTTCTCCCTCTTTGGAACGACGGCCTGAATTCCCCCCTTCCATCCCCCTCAGTGTGTTTTGGAACAGCAGCTGCCCAAAATCCCTCCTCCACTCCTACCTTCCATCCAGGGACACACATCACCCCTAAGACAGACCTCTACCCCAGGGACACACACCACCCCTAAGACAGACCTCTACCCCAGGGACACACACCACCCCTAAGACAGACCTCTACCGCAGGGGGGGACACCACCCCTAAGACAGACCTCTCTACCCCAGGGACACACACCACCCCTAAGACCCCTAAGACAGACCTCTACCCCAGGGGGGGACACCACCCCTAAGACAGACCTCTACCCCAGGGGGGGACACCACCCCTAAGACAGACCTCTACCCCAGGGGGGGACACCACCCCTAAGACAGACCTCTACCCCAGGGGGGGACACCACCCCTAAGACAGACCTCTACCCCAGGGGGGGACACTACCCCTAAGACAGACCTCTACCCCAGGGGGGACACCACCCCTAAGACAGACCTCTACCCCAGGGGGGGACACCACCCCTAAGACAGACCTCTACCCCAGGGGGGGACACTACCCCTAAGACAGACCTCTACCCCAGGGGTACCACCCCTAAGACAAGCAACTGTCCAATGACTAAACCTGTAGGGACTGCTCCCCCCTAGACACAATGCATAACCCTATTGTGTGTGTACGGCTATATGTCCCTATATAGAATGATACTATCCTGTGGGAGAATCAACACGTGTTCGTGTTCTGTTGCAAAACGTTTTGAAACTGTGTACCTTTATGAACACCAGACTGCAGGTCCAGGGGGGGGGTTCTTCTCTGGAGGCCTGTTTCTGGAACAGCGTTGGCCGGACATCTGAGGCAGGAGGATACCTGTCTCTAATGCTCCAGGGCTGGGGTCCTGAGGCAGGAGGATACCTGTCTCTAATGCTCCAGGGCTGGGGTCCTGAGGCAGGAGGATACCTGTCTCTAATGCTCCAGGGCTGGGGTCCTGAGGCAGGAGGATACCTGTCTCTAATGCTCCAGGGCTGGGGTCCTGAGGCAGGAGGATACCTGTCTCTAATGCTCCAGGGCTGGGGTCCTGAGGCAGGAGGATACCTGTCTCTAATGCTCCAGGGCTGGGGTCAGGCCTCTCCTCTCCGGTGGCGTGGAAGTGTGTGTGTGTGTGTGTGTGTATATATGTGACTTAGGTGTCTCTCCCAGGGAGCTGTGCCTAACAGGGGCCTGCTGCTTTCAGAATCAAATGCTGTTGGTTTGTGTGCTTTGTGTCTCTCTCTTTCTATGAGGTGTCTGGTTGCCCTTTTGTAGAAGGAAATCCATTCAGCCTGAGTGCTCCGGTGAAAATGGCAACCGATTCCCTACATAGTGCAATACATTTGACCAGGGCCCATAGGGTAGTAGTGCACTATGTAGGGAATAGGGTGCCATTTGGGACGCAACCCTTGATGTCTATTAATGAATCAGAGCACGTGTCAGTTAACCCTCAGACGACGTGAGCAGGCCAGATCCTTGAGACACGGGGCCGTGCATTATCGTGCATTATCATGCTGAAACATGAGGTGAGGGCGGCGGATGAATGGCACGACAACGGGCCTCAGGATCTCATCACGGTATCTCTGTGCATTCAAATTGCCATCGATAAAATGCAATTGTGTTCGTTGTCCGTTAGTTTATGCCTGCCCCATACCATAACCCCACCGCCACCGTTGGGCACTCTGTTCACGACGTTGACGTCAGCTATCTGCCATCTGCCCGTTACAGTTAAAACCGGGATTCATCCGTGAAGAGAACACTTTTCCAGTGTGCCAGAGGCCATCGAAGGTGAGCATTTGCCCACTGAAGTCAGTTAGGACACGGAACTGCAGTCCGGTCAAGACCCTGGTGAGGACGACGAGCAGATGAGCTTCCCTGAGACGGATTCTGACAGTTTGTGCAGAAATTCTTCAGTTCTGTAAACCCTCAGTTTCATCAGCTGTCCGGGTAACTGGTCTCAGACGATACCGCAGGAGAAGAAGCCGGATGTGGAGGTCCTGGGCTGGCGTGGTCACATGTGGTCTGCGGATGTGAGGCCGGTCGGATATCCTGTCAAAAATGCTCTAAAACGACTTGAGGCGGCTTATGGTAGAGAAATTAACATTAAATTCTCTGTCAACAGCTCTGGTGGACATTCCTGCAGTCAGCATGCCAATTCCACGCTCCCTCAAAACTTGAGACATCTGTAGCATTGTGTTGTGTGACAAAACTGCATTTTTTTTTAAAGTGGCCTTTTAACGCCCCCAGCACAAGGTGCACCTTTGTTCTGCCCCTGAACAAGGCAGTTAACCCACTGTTCTTAGGCCGTCATTGTAAATAAGAATTTGTTCTTAACTGACTTGCCTAGTTAAATAAAGGTTCAATTACATAAATAAAAAAAATGTAATGATCATGCTGTTTAATCAGCTTCTTGATATGCCACACCTGTCAGGTGGATGGATTATCTTATCTAACTGGCCAGTTAGCCAGCCAGCCAGCCAGTTAGCCAGCCAGCCAGCCAGTTAGCCAGCCAGCCAGCTAGCCAGCCAGCCAGTTAGCCAGACAGTTAGCCAGCCAGTTAGCCAGCCAGCCAGTTCTAGAGATTATACAATATTTTTTTCGAATTAACTGCCACCATTCTATTGAAACGATGCAGTCAATCCTACAGCTCTACAGTGGCTGCCATCAGTTGATAGGACAGACACGTTGCTACAGGCACTGACTGATATAGTACTGTAATGAAACAGGCAGGGAGACAGGCCTCGAACCCTCCACCTTCTAGCCCAAAGTCAGCAGCATTGCTCGAGCGGCAGAGTCGATATCCGCGCGTGTAAACCCAGGGTCGTTACCGTATCATAGAACAACAGCAGCTTCCCAAGAAAAAAATGAAAGCTGAGACATCTATGGTCTGTTAAACAGAAAATTGGTATAAAACCTGTAAAACTATATTTTATGACAATATTTTAGGTCGACTATAATTCTATTACACAATTTCTGATACATCGCATAGCTTATTTTTCCTTTCCTGTATGAGTAAAATCGGGAAACGCCTTCACTGCCGGCCATTCCAATTAGACTGGTTTGGATTCCTCCCTGAAGAAAATGGCTGACATTTTTACCCCATTCTTGAACATTGGAGGGTTTAAAGACAAAAGCCTCTCTAGTAATCGAACAGGATGTCGATGGTTCAACGTCCTTAGCTACTATCGCCACCTACATAATGGCAACAACTGACAAGACCTCCGCTGTAGCCAAAGCAACGTAATGTGTGTGTGTGTGTGTGTGTGTACACACCATATCCCTGGTAACCCAGGAAACAAGCAACACACTGGAGTGAAGTTTCACGAGACCCAAGCCTCAGTGTTGCATTTACTCAACTGGAAAAATGTTCTGTGGCTTTAGCTGAGACCAAGGGAGTGTTTGTTAGATTTAACCACATGAACTGCCTCTGAAGGTAGTAGGTAGTACTAGGCAGTAGGCTCAGCTCTGTGGTGTGTGTGTGTGTATATATATGTGACTTAGGCACAGCTCCCTGGAAGAGACACCTAACATGGGCCTGCTGCTTTCAGAATCAAATGCTGTTTGTTTGTGGTGTGCTTTCTGTCTGTTTGTGTGCTTTGTGTCTGTCTGTTGGTGCGCTTTGTGTTTGTCTGTCTGTCTGTTTGTGTGCTTTGTGTCTGTTTGTGTGCTTTGTGTCTGTCTGTTGGTGTGCTTTGTGTTTGTCTGTCTGTCTGTTTGTGTGCTTTGTGTCTGTGTGTTTAATACTTTGTGAGACCAACCAGGGAATGCTTTCAGCTTCAAATGTCTTATGCTGTTTGTTTGTGTGTGAGTATAAGATACACAAACAAGCTGCCTCGCGGTGCCGTGTGAGTGTGTTAAGATGAGGAGAACGGTGCTGTGTGAGTGTGTTACACGTTGATCAATGAAGTGGAAGAACAACAGCAGCAAATGAGAATTGAATGAACATGTTTCTGTCTGAGCTGGTTAGAGGTCCCAGCGCTGCACAGGGACACAACACGTCCCATCTAACCCAGAACAGTCCCCTCCTGTAGTCCCATCTAAGCCCAGAACAGTCCCCTCCTGTAGTCCCATCTAACCCCAGAACAGTCCCCTCCTGTAGTCCCATCTAACCCAGAACAGTCCCTCCTGTAGTCCCATCTAACCCCAGAACAGTCCCATCTAACCCCAGAACAGTCCCTCCTGTAGTCCCATCTAACCCCAGAACAGTCCCTCCTGTAGTCCCATCTAACCCCAGACCCTCCTGTAGTCCCATCTAACCCCAGAACAGTCCCTCCTGTAGTCCCATCTAACCCAGAACAGTCCCTCCTGTAGTCCCATCTAACCCAGAACAGTTCCCTCCTGTAGTCCCATCTAACCCAGAACAGTTCCCTCCTGTAGTTCCATCTAACCCCAGAACAGTCCCCTCCTGTAGTCCCATCTAACCCAGAACAGTCCCTCCTGTAGTCCCATCTAACCCCAGAACAGTCCCTCCTATAGTCCCATCTAACCCCAGACCAGTCCCTCCTGTAGTCCCATCTAACCCCAGAACAGTCCCCTCCTGTAGTCCCATCTAACCCCAGAACAGTCCCCTCCTGTAGTCCCATCTAACCCAGAACAGTCCCTCCTGTAGTCCCATCTAACCCCAGAACAGTCCCTCCTATAGTCCCATCTAACCCCAGAACAGTCCCTCCTGTAGTCCCATCTAACCCCAGAACAGTCCCTCCTGTAGTCCCATCCAACCCCAGACCAGTCCCATCTAACCCCAGAACAGTCCCTCCTGTAGTCCCATCTAACCCCAGAACAGTCCCTCCTGTAGTCCCATCTAACCCCAGAACAGTCCCTCCTCTAGTCCCATCTAACCCCAGAACAGTCCCTCCTGTAGTCCCATCCAACCCCAGACCTGTCCCATCTAACCCCAGACCAGTCCCTCCTGTTGTCCTAACCCCAGACCAGTCTCATCTAACCCCAGACCAGTCCCATCTAACCCCAGACCAGTCTCATCTAACCCCAGAACAGTCCCTCCTGGTGTCCTAACCCCATAACACAGACTCCATTAATTTCTGTCACTAGGCAGATTAAAGGCTGTGGAGGTCGGAGAGGGAGGGTGTGTCTCCACTCGTTTCCTTCTGAACTCATTACACCCGACGAGGTTCGACTCAGTCAAAACCAGCCTCCTTTGTACAGAACAGTCGAGCGGTCGCTCTGACCAGGTCAAGTTTGTAATAGTCCCCCGTGCAAGCGGAACAGATTTCCCTCTCAGACGACAACATAACATAATCCAATCCATGAAATAAATAGCATTCGTCCTCACCCCTCTTTTAGTGCAGGTGAAGTCTCCAATGTATTGTGTGAGGTGTGTGACGTGCCCGGTGTAGAGCGGGTCAACCGGTGGTGAAGTTAGCTGCTTGGACTATTAGGAGGAGGAATGTTTTTCCAGCTGCACAGCCAGGCTGAGACTCATGTATTATCAGGACAAGAATGAGTGAAGGACGTTGTGGTAGTAAGGCTGAAATGGGAGGAGGCAGGGAAAACGAGAGGGGGGGTGAGACAGGACTGGAGAGCCCAGTGGGCAGGGAGAATGGGAGGGGGGGGTGAGACAGGACTGGAGAGCCCAGTGGGCAGGGAAAACGGGAGGGGGTGAGACAGGACTGGAGAGCCCAGTGGGCAGGGAGAACGGGAGGGGGTGAGACAGGACTGGAGAGCCCAGTGGGCAGGGAGAACGGGAGGGGGTGAGACAGTGGGCAGGGAGAACGGGAGGGGGTGAGACAGTGGGCAGGGAGAACGGGAGGGGGTGAGACAGTGGGCAGGGAGAACGGGAGGGGGTGAGACAGGACTGGAGAGCCCAGTGGGCAGGGAGAATGGGAGGGGGTGAGACAGGACTGGAGAGCCCAGTGGGCAGGGAAAACGGGAGGGGGTGAGACAGGACTGGAGAGCCCAGTGGGCAGGGAGAACGGGAGGGGGTGAGACAGGACTGGAGAGCCCAGTGGGCAGGGAGTACGGGAGGGGGTGAGACAGTGGGCAGGGAGAACGGGAGGGGGTGAGACAGTGGGCAGGGAGAACGGGAGGGGGTGAGACAGTGGGCAGGGAGAACGGGAGGGGGTGAGACAGGACTGGGGAGCCCAGTGGGCAGGGAGAACGGGAGGGGGTGAGACAGTGGGCAGGGAGAACGGGAGGGGGTGAGACAGTGGGCAGGGAGAACGGGAGGGGGTGAGACAGTGGGCAGGGAGAACGGGAGGGGGTGAGACAGTGGGCAGGGAGAACGGGAGGGGGTGAGACAGTGGGCAGGGAGAACGGGAGGGGGTGAGACAGGACTGGAGAGCCCAGTGGGCAGGGAGAACGGGAGGGGGTGAGACAGTGGGCAGGGAGAACGGGAGGGGGTGAGACAGTGGGCAGGGAGAACGGGAGGGGGTGAGACAGGACTGGAGAGCCCAGTGGGCAGGGAGAACGGGAGGGGGGTGAGACAGTGGGCAGGGAGAACGGGAGGGGGGTGAGACAGTGGGCAGGGAGAACGGGAGGGGGGTGAGACAGTGGGCAGGGAGAACGGGAGGGGGGTGAGACAGTGGGCAGGGAGAACGGAAGGGGGGGTGAGACAGTGGGCAGGGAGAACGGAGGGGGTGAGACAGTGGGCAGGGAGAACGGGAGGGGGGTGAGACAGTGGGCAGGGAGAACGGGAGGGGGGGTGAGACAGTGGGCAGGGAGAACGGTAGGTCCAAAGCCAGGGCTGGTGACATACAGCTGTAAGAGCAGTGGAAAAAGTACCCAAATCTCAAACTTGAGTAAAAGTAAAGATAATAGAAAATGACTTGAAAGTCACCCAGTAAAATTCTACTTGAGTAAAAGTCTAAAAGTATTTGGTTTAAAATATACTTAAATATCAAAAGTAGAAGTATGAATAATTTCACATTCCTTATATTAAGCAAACCAGATAGACAGATTCTCTTGTTTTTTTTAAACATTGACGGATAGCCAGGGGCACGCTCCACCACTCAGACATAATTTACAAACAAAGCATTTGTGTTTAGTGAGTCCTCCAGATCAGAGGCAGTAGGGATGATCAGGGATGTTCTCTGTTTAGTGAGTCCTCCAGATCAGAGGCAGTAGGGATGACCAGGGATGTTCTCTGTTTAGTGAGTCCACCAGATCAGAGGCAGTAGGGACGACCAGGGATGTTCTCTGTTTAGTGAGTCCTCCAGATCAGAGGCAGTAGGGACGACCAGGGATGTTCTCTGTTTAGTGAGTCCTCCAGATCAGAGGCAGTAGGGATGACCAGGGATGTTCTCTGTTTAGTGAGTCCTCCAGATCAGAGGCAGTAGGGACGACCAGGGATGTTCTCTGTTTAGTGAGTCCTCCAGATCAGAGGCAGTAGGGACGACCAGGGATGTTCTCTGTTTAGTGAGTCCTCCAGATCAGAGGCAGTAGGGATGACCAGGGATGTTCTCTGTTTAGTGAGTCCACCAGATCAGAGGCAGTAGGGATGACCAGGGATGTTCTCTGTTTAGTGAGTCCTCCAGATCAGAGGCAGTAGGGATGACCAGGGATGTTCTCTGTTTAGTGAGTCCTCCAGATCAGAGGCAGTAGGGATGACCAGGGATGTTCTCTGTTTAGTGAGTCCTCCAGATCAGAGGCAGTAGGGATGACCAGGGATGTTCTCTTGATAAGTGTGTGAATTGGACTTTTGGGTGTCAGGGAAAATGGAGTAAAAAGTACATTATTTTCTTCAGGAATGTAGTGAAGTAAAAGTTGTCCAAAATATAAATAGTAAAATAAAGTACAGATCTCAAAAAACTACTTAAGTAAAAATACTTTAAAGTACTACTTAAGTACTTTACACCACTAGAGAGCCCAGTGAGGAGGGAGACAGGACTAGAGAGCCCAGTGAGGAGGGAGACAGGACTAGAGAGCCCAGTGAGGAGGGAGACAGGACTAGAGAGCCCAGTGAGGAGGGAGACAGGACTAGAGAGCCCAGTGAGGAGGGAGACAGGACTAGAGAGCCCAGTGAGGAGGGAGACAGGACTAGAGAGCCCAGTGAGGAGGGAGACAGGACTAGAGAGCCCAGTGAGGAGGGAGACAGGACTAGAGAGCCCAGTGAGGAGGGAGACAGGACTAGAGAGCCCAGTGAGGAGGGAGACAGGACTAGAGAGCCCAGTGAGGAGGGAGACAGGACTAGAGAGCCCAGTGAGGAGGGAGACAGGACTAGAGAGCCCAGTGAGGAGGGAGACAGGACTAGAGAGCCCAGTGAGGAGGGAGACAGGACTAGAGAGCCCAGTGAGGAGGGAGACAGGACTAGAGAGCCCAGTGAGGAGGGAGACAGGACTAGAGAGCCCAGTGAGGAGGGAGACAGGACTAGAGAGCCCAGTGAGGAGGGAGACAGGACTAGAGAGCCCAGTGAGGAGGGAGACAGGACTAGAGAGCCCAGTGAGGAGGGAGACAGGACTAGAGAGCCCAGTGAGGAGGGAGACAGGACTAGAGAGCCCAGTGAGGAGGGAGACAGGACTAGAGAGCCCAGTGAGGAGGGAGACAGGACTAGAGAGCCCAGTGAGGAGGAGGGAGGTGAGACAGGACTAGAGAGCCCAGTGAGGAGGGAGGGAGGTGAGACAGGACTAGAGAGCCCAGTGAGGAGGGAGGGAGGTGAGACAGGACTAGAGAGCAACAGAGAGAAGCAGCACCAGCAGTCCTGACATGTGGCCCACATTCACAGCCGTCCGTCTGCCTGCCCTCTCCTCTCCTCCCAGTCCTCTCTTCTCCTCTCCGTCATCTCCTCCCATGTCACTGCTGCTCTTCAGATAAAAAGCCCCTTTGTTTCCCAGGAGGGAGGGAGAGAGAAGAAGGGAGATCTCTAGGCTGAACTGCCACCATGCAACCCACCGTTTAACAGGGACAAGAGGACTTCCCCCCCTGGCCTGTCATTCCCCCCTGATCTGTCATCCCCTCGCTGACCTGTCATCCCCTCGCTGACCTGTCATCCCCTCGCTGACCTGTCATTCCCCCCTGACCTGTCATCCCCTCGCTGGCCTGTCATCCCCTCGCTGACCTGTCATCCCCTCGCTGACCTGTCATCCCCTCGCTGACCTGTCATTCCCCCCTGACCTGTCATCCCCTCGCTGGCCTGTCATCCCCTCGCTGACCTGTCATTCCCCGCTGGCCTGTCATCCCCTCGCTGGCCTGTCATCCCCTCGCTGTTCTGTCATCCCCTCGCTGACCTGTCATCCCCTCGCTGGCCTGTCATCCCCTCGCTGGCCTGTCATCCCCCCTGGCTTTGCTTCAGCGCACGAACACAGGGTCATCGGAGTTCACTACAGTGAGCGTGTCTGTGCCAACACATACATATATATATCTCTCTGTGTGTGTGTGTGTGTATATACACACACTTTGGGTGTTTCTCTCTGCTATCCGTTTCTTAGGTAACACTTCCTGCTACACTACTGGGTAAATACAGTGGGGAAAAAAAGTATTTAGTCAGCCACCAATTGTGCAAGTTCTCTCACTTAAAAAGATGAGAGGCCTGTAATTTTCATCATAGGTACACTTCAACTATGACAGACAAAATGAGGAAAAAAAATCCAGAAAATCACATTGTAGGATTTTATGAATTTATTTGCAAATTATGGTGGAAAATAAGTATTTGGTCAATAACAAAAGTTTATCTCAATACTTTGTTATATACCCTTTGTTGGCAATGACAGAGGTCAAACGTTTTCTGAAAGTCTTCACTAGGTTTTCACACACTGTTGCTGGTATTTTGGCCCATTCCTCCATGCAGATCTCCTCTAGAGCAGTGATGTTTTGGGGCTGTCGCTGGGCAACACGGACTTTCAAAGATTTTCTATGGGGTTGAGATCTGGAGACTGGCTAGGCCACTCCAGGACCTTGAAATGCTTCTACTGAAGCCACTCCTTCGTTGCCGGGCGGTGTGTTTGGGATCATTGTCATGCTGAAAGACCCAGCCACGTTTCATCTTCAATGCCCTTGCTGATGGAAGGAGGTTTTCACTCAAAATCTCACGATACATGGCCCCATTCATTCTTTCCTTTACACGGATCAGTCGTCCTGGTCCCTTTGCAGAAAAACAGCCCCAAAGCATGATGTTTCCACCCCCATGCTTCACAGTAGGTATGGTGTTCTTTGGATGCAACTCAGCATTCTTTGTCCTCCAAACACGACGAGTTGAGTTTTTACCAAAAAGTTCTATTTTGGTTTCATATGACATTCTCCCAATCCTCATCTGGATCATCCAAATGCTCTCTAGCAAACTTCAGACGGGCCTGAACATGTACTGGCTTAAGCAGGGGGACACGTCTGGCACTGCAGGATTTGAGTCCCTGGCGGCGTAGTGTGTTACTAATGGTAGGCTTTGTTACTTTGGTCCCAGCTCTCTGCAGGTCATTCACTAGGTCCCCCCGTGTGGTTCTGGGATTTCTGCTCACCGTTCTTGTGATCATTTTGACCCCACGGGGTGAGATCTTGCGTGGAGCCCCAGATCGAGGAAGATTATCAGTGGTCTTGTATGTCTTCCATTTCCTAATAATTGCTCCCACAGTTGATTTCTTCAAACCAAGCTGCTTACCTATTGCAGATTCAGTCTTCCCAACCTGGTGCAGGTCTACAATTTTGTTTCTGGTGTCCTTTGACAGCTCTTTGGTCTTGGCCATAGTGGAGTTTGGAGTGTGACTGTTTGAGGTTGTGGACAGGTGTCTTTTATACTGATAACAAGTTCAAACAGGTGCCATTAATACAGGTAATGAGTGGAGGACAGAGGAGCCTCTTAAAGAAGAAGTTACAGGTCTGTGAGAGACAGAAATCTTGCTTGTATGTGACCAAATACTTATTTTCCACCATAATTTGCAAATAAATTCATTAAAAATCCTACAATGTGATTTTCTGGATTTTTTTTCCCTCATTTTGTCTGTCATAGTTGAAGTGTACCTATGATGAAAATTACAGGCCTCTCATCTTTTTAAGTGAGAGAACTTGCACAATTGGTGGCTGACTAAATACTTTTTTTCCCCACTGTATGTACGTCAAGGACAAGGTAGACATTTGAAAGTATCTCGACTTTTAGGATTTCTATCAAAAATATAAAATACCAACGAAGAAGAAAGTTTTGATCAACAAAAAAAAGCAATGTCCCTTGTTCAGGACCCTGTCTTTCAAAGATAATTCGTAAAAATCCAAATAACTTCACAGATCTTCATTGTAAAGGGTTTAAACACTGTTTCCCATGCTTGTTCAATGAACCATAAACAATTCATGAACATGTACCTGTGGAACGGGTCGTTAAGACACTAACAGCTTACAGACGGTAGGCAATTAAGGTCACAGTTATGAAAACTTAGGACACTAAAGAGGCATTTCTACTGACTCTGATAAACACCAAAAGAAAGATGCCCAGGGTCCCTGCTCATCTGCGTGAACGTGCCTTAGGCATGCTGCCAGGCAGATGTGGCCAGGGCAATAAATTGCAATGTCCGTACTGTGAGACGCCGAAGACAGCGCTACAGGGAGACAGGACAGACAGCGGATCGTCCTCGCAGTGGCAGACCACGTGTAACAACACCTGCACAGGATCGGTACATCCGAACATCACACCTGCGGGACAGGTACAGGATGGCAACAACTGCCCGAGTTACACCGAGAAAGCACAATCCCTCCATCAGTCCGCAATAGGCTGAGAGCGGCTGGACTGAGGGCTTGTAGGCCTGTTGTAAAGGCAGGTCCTCACCAGACATCACCAACCTATGGGCACAAACCCACCGTCGCTGGAACAGACAGGACTGGCAAAAAGTGCTCTTCTCTGACGAGTCGCGGTTTTGTCTCACCAGGGGTGATGGTCGGATTCGTGTTTATCGTCGAAGGAATGAGCGTTACACCGAGGCCTGTACTCTGGAACATCTCACAGAAAGAACTAGCAAATCTGGTGCAGTCCATGAGGAGGAGATGTACTACAGTACTTAATGCAGCTGGTGGCCACACCAGTTACTGACTGTTACTTTTGATTTTGACACCCCCCCCTTTATTCAGGGACACATTATTCCATTTCTGTTAGTCACATGTCTGTGGAACTTGTTCAGTTTATGTCTCAGTTGTTGAATCTTATGTTCATACAAATATTTACACATGTAAAGTTTGCTGAAAATAAAACGCAGTTGACAGTGAGAGGACGTTTCTCATATATCTGAAGACAGTAGATTAACATGTAAAACAACCGTGTTTATTCCAATAGAAATATGTTCATGTTTTACTTACATAGCGCTGTAGTAACAACCTGTTAAAAAAAATAAAGAATATTAAAAACGCTATTAGCATCATCACCTAGTTTCTCTCAGACGAATGAGGAGAGTAGATTTCATTTCAATGTTGTGTGAAATGTTCATTGACATACTCCGTATAGGTTGTGTGTGTGTGTGTGTGTGTGGCAGACCTGGGTTCAAATAATTTCAAATACTTTAGCTGGGCTTGACTGATCTTGCCTGTTGCAATTTAAACCAGAAGAATAGTCCCACACTGAAAACCCCCTTCCCATCTGGCACTCAGGCAACCCTAAAGCAAACGATAAAAGTGTTTGAAAGATTTCAAATAGTATTTGAACCCAGGTCTGGGGTTCTGTTGTGTGTTAAATAAATTTCCCCCATAAAAAAAATGAAAAAAAATCGAGGAAGGAATGTAGAGACAGACGGTAGCTCTCAAAAAAAAGTCCTCTCCATCGCCGTCCTCGTGTCCCTTTGTGTAATGTACCGTGGGAGGAGGCGGCACTGAGAAACAACAGACCCCTATCCCGGTTGGACCCCTAGGCCCTGCGCCCTCTGAGAGGATTTGATTGGTAGAAGCAATAGGGTGAAACTTCCATCTAGCCTATCAGAGGGAAAGAGGGACCTTACTACCTTATTGATTTGACCCAATAATTATAAATTATTGATTACACCGGTCAAATCATCTCAGATCCCCATGTGCATCGGGTTTAGGTGACTGATTGGGACGACGTCCACTAGTCCTAGTGCAGAGAATTTATACAAACCAGCTGTTTATTCTGTTCATACCCAGTACATCGTTATACAAACCAGCTGTTTATTCTGTTCATACCCAGTACATCGTTATACAAAACCAGCTGTTTATTCTGTTCATACCCAGTACATCGTTATACAAAACCAGCTGTGTATTCTGTTCATACCCAGTACATCGTTATACAAACCAGCTGTGTATTCTGTTCATACCCAGTACATCGTTATACAAAACCAGCTGTTTATTCTGTTCATACCCAGTACATCGTTATACAAAACCAGCTGTGTATTCTGTTCATACCCAGTACATCGTTATACAAACCAGCTGTGTATTCTGTTCATACCCAGTACATCGTTATACAAACCAGCTGTTTATTCTGTTCATACCCAGTACATCGTTATACAAACCAGCTGTGCATTCTGTTCATTCCCAGTACATCGTTATACAAAACCAGCTGTGTATTCTGTTCATTCCCAGTACATCGTTATACAAAACCAGCTGTGTATTCTGTTCATACCCAGTACATCGTTATACAAACCAGCTGTGTATTCTGTTCATACCCAGTACATCCTTATACAAACCAGCTGTGCATTCTGTTCATTCCCAGTACATCGTTATACAAAACCAGCTGTGTATTCTGTTCATACCCAGTACATCGTTATACAAACCAGCTGTGCATTCTGTTCATACCCAGTACATCGTTATACAAAACCAGCTGTGTATTCTGTTCATACCCAGTACATCGTTATACAAACCAGCTGTGCATTCTGTTCATACCCAGTACATCGTTATACAAAACCAGCTGTGTATTCTGTTCATACCCAGTACATCAGTATATATATATATATACACACTGCTCAAAAAAATAAAGGGAACACTTAAACAACACAATGTAACTCCAAGTCAATCACACTTCTGTGAAATCAAACTGTCCACTTAGGAAGCAACACTGATTGACAATAAATTTCACATGCTGTTGTGCAAATGGAATAGACAACAGGTGGAAATTATAGGCAATTAGCAAGACACCCCCAATAAAGGAGTGGTTCTGAAGGTGGTGACCACAGACCACTTCTCAGTTCCTATGCTTCCTGGCTGATGTTTTGGTCACTTTTGAATGCTGGCGGTGCTTTCACTCTAGTGGTAGCATGAGACGGAGTCTACAACCCACACAAGTGGATCAGGTAGTGCAGCTCATCCAGGATGGCACATCAATGCGAGCTGTGGCAAGAAGGTTTGCTGTGTCTGTCAGCGTAGTGTCCAGAGCATGGAGGCGCTACCAGGAGACAGGCCAGTACATCAGGAGACGTGGAGGAGGCCGAGGAGGGCAACAACCCAGCAGCAGGACCGCTACCTCCGCTTTTGTGCAAGGAGGAGCACTGCCAGAGCCCTGCAAAATGACCTCCAGCAGGCCACAAATGTGCATGTGTCTGCTCAAACGGTCAGAAACAGACTCCATGAGGGTGGTATGAGGGCCCAACGTCCACAGGTGGGGTTGTGCTTACAGCCCAACACCTGTGCAGGACGTTTGGCATTTGCCAGGAACACCAAGATTGGCAAATTCGCCATTGGCGCCCTGTGCTCTTCACAGATGAAAGCAGGTTCACACTGAGCACGTGACAGACGTGACAGAGTCTGGAGACGCCGTGGAGAACGTTCTGCTGCCTGCAACATCCTCCAGCATGACCGGTTTGGCGGTGGGTCAGTCATGGTGTGGGGTGGCATTTCTTTGGGGGCCGCACAGCCCTCCATGTGCTCGCCAGAGGTAGCCTGACTGCCATTAGGTACCGAGATGAGATCCTCAGACCCCTTGTGAGACCATATGCTGGTGCGGTTGGCCCTGGGTTCCTCCTAATGCAAGACAATGCTAGACCTCATGTGGCTGGAGTGTGTCAGCAGTTCCTGCAAGAGGAAGGCATTGATGCTAAGGACTGGCCCGCCCGTTCCCCAGACCTGAATCCAATTGAGCACATCTGGGACATCATGTCTCGCTCCATCCACCAACGCCACGTTGCACCACAGACTGTCCAGGAGTTGGCGGATGCTTTAGTCCAGGTCTGGGAGGAGATCCCTCAGGAGACCATCCGCCACCTCATCAGGAGCATGCCCAGGTGTTGTAGGGAGGTCATTCAGGCACGTGGAGGCCACACACACTACTGAGCCTCATTTTGACTTGTTTTAAGGACATTACATCAAAGTTGGATCAGGCTGTAGTGTGGTTTTCCACTTTAATTTTGAGTGTGACTCCAAATCCAGACCTCCATGGGTTGATAAATTTGATTTCCATTGATAATTTTTGTGTGATTTTGTTGTCAGCACATTCACCTATGTAAAGAAAAAAGTATTTAATAAGATTATTTCATTCATTCAGATCTATGATGTGTTATTTTAGTGTTCCCTTTATTTTTTTGAGCAGTATATATATATATATATATATATATATATATATGGCATTCAGGCTAAGACAGAAATTCTGATAACCCAGAGACAACAGAGACCCTCCTTCCCCCTTCTCTCACAGAGACATGACCTGGTCCCTTCACATGGACTACTGTACTCTACAGGGTTTAGTCAGAGCAGGAGCCTGGTCCCTTCACATGGACTACTGTACTCTACAGGGTTTAGTCAGAGCAGGAGCCTGGTCCCTTCACATGGACTACTGTACTCTACAGGGTTCAGACAGAGCAGGAGCCTGGTCCCTTCACATGGACTACTGTACTCTACAGGGTTTAGTCAGAGCAGGAGCCTGGCCTGGCCCCTTCACATGGACTACTGTACTCTACAGGGTTCAGTCAGAGCAGGAGCCTGGCCTGGTCCCTTCACATGGACTACTGTACTCTACAGGGTTTACTCAGAGCAGGAGCCTGGCCTGGTCCCTTCACATGGACTACTGTACTCTACAGGGTTCAGTCAGAGCAGGAGCCTGGCCTGGCCCCTTCACATGGACTACTGTACTCTACAGGGTTCAGTCAGAGCAAGAGCCTGGCCCCTTCACATGGACTACTGTACTCTACAGGGTTCAGTCAGAGCAGGAGCCTGGCCCCTTCACATGGACTACTGTACTCTACAGGGTTTAGTCAGAGCAGGAGCCTGGCCTGGTCCCTTCACATGGACTACTGTACTCTACAGGGTTCAGTCAGAGCAGGAGCCTGGCCCCTTCACATGGACTACTGTACTCTACAGGGTTCAGTCAGAGCAGGAGCCTGGCCCCTTCACATGGACTACTGTACTCTACAGGGTTCAGTCAGAGCAGGAGCCTGGCCCCTTCACATGGACTACTGTACTCTACAGGGTTTAGTCAGAGCAGGAGCCTGGCCTGGTCCCTTCACATGGACTACTGTACTCTACAGGGTTTAGTCAGAGCAGGAGCCTGGCCTGGTCCCTTCACATGGACTACTGTACTCTACAGGGTTTAGTCAGAGCAGGAGCCTGGCCTGGTCCCTTCACATGGACTACTGTACTCTACAGGGTTTAGTCAGAGCAGGAGCCTGGCCTGGTCCCTTCACATGGACTACTGTACTCTACAGGGTTCAGTCAGAGCAGGAGCCTGGCCTGGTCCCTTCACATGGACTACTGTACTCTACAGGGTTTAGTCAGAGCAGGAGCCTGGCCTGGTCCCTTCACATGGACTACTGTACTCTACAGGGTTCAGTCAGAGCAGGAGCCTGGCCCCTTCACATGGACTACTGTACTCTACAGGGTTCAGTCAGAGCAGGAGCCTGGCCCCTTCACATGGACTACTGTACTCTACAGGGTTCAGTCAGAGCAGGAGCCTGGCCCCTTCACATGGACTACTGTACTCTACAGGGTTCAGTCAGAGCAGGAGCCTGGCCCCTTCACATGGACTACTGTACTCTACAGGGTTTAGTCAGAGCAGGAGCCTGGCCTGGTCCCTTCACATGGACTACTGTACTCTACAGGGTTTAGTCAGAGCAGGAGCCTGGCCTGGTCCCTTCACATGGACTACTGTACTCTACAGGGTTTAGTCAGAGCAGGAGCCTGGCCTGGTCCCTTCACATGGACTACTGTACTCTACAGGGTTTAGTCAGAGCAGGAGCCTGGCCTGGTCCCTTCACATGGACTACTGTACTCTACAGGGTTCAGTCAGAGCAGGAGCCTGGCCTGGTCCCTTCACATGGACTACTGTACTCTACAGGGTTTAGTCAGAGCAGGAGCCTGGCCTGGTCCCTTCACATGGACTACTGTACTCTACAGGGTTCAGTCAGAGCAGGAGCCTGGCCCCTTCACATGGACTACTGTACTCTACAGGGTTCAGACAGAGCAGGAGCCTGGTCCCTTCACATGGACTACTGTACTCTACAGGGTTTAGTCAGAGCAGGAGCCTGGCCTGGCCCCTTCACATGGACTACTGTACTCTACAGGGTTCAGTCAGAGCAGGAGCCTGGCCTGGTCCCTTCACATGGACTACTGTACTCTACAGGGTTTACTCAGAGCAGGAGCCTGGCCTGGTCCCTTCACATGGACTACTGTACTCTACAGGGTTCAGTCAGAGCAGGAGCCTGGCCTGGCCCCTTCACATGGACTACTGTACTCTACAGGGTTCAGTCAGAGCAAGAGCCTGGCCCCTTCACATGGACTACTGTACTCTACAGGGTTCAGTCAGAGCAGGAGCCTGGCCCCTTCACATGGACTACTGTACTCTACAGGGTTTAGTCAGAGCAGGAGCCTGGCCTGGTCCCTTCACATGGACTACTGTACTCTACAGGGTTCAGTCAGAGCAGGAGCCTGGCCCCTTCACATGGACTACTGTACTCTACAGGGTTCAGTCAGAGCAGGAGCCTGGCCCCTTCACATGGACTACTGTACTCTACAGGGTTCAGTCAGAGCAGGAGCCTGGCCCCTTCACATGGACTACTGTACTCTACAGGGTTTAGTCAGAGCAGGAGCCTGGCCTGGTCCCTTCACATGGACTACTGTACTCTACAGGGTTTAGTCAGAGCAGGAGCCTGGCCTGGTCCCTTCACATGGACTACTGTACTCTACAGGGTTTAGTCAGAGCAGGAGCCTGGCCTGGTCCCTTCACATGGACTACTGTACTCTACAGGGTTTAGTCAGAGCAGGAGCCTGGCCTGGTCCCTTCACATGGACTACTGTACTCTACAGGGTTCAGTCAGAGCAGGAGCCTGGCCTGGTCCCTTCACATGGACTACTGTACTCTACAGGGTTTAGTCAGAGCAGGAGCCTGGCCTGGTCCCTT
The DNA here is from genome assembly GCA_030435695.1 of Brachymystax lenok tsinlingensis. NCBI lineage: Eukaryota > Metazoa > Chordata > Actinopteri > Salmoniformes > Salmonidae > Brachymystax > Brachymystax lenok. The sequence goes on from CM059780.1 coordinate 86,968,965, forward strand.
CACATGGACTACTGTACTCTACAGGGTTCAGTCAGAGCAGGAGCCTGGCCCCTTCACATGGACTACTGTACTCTACAGGGTTCAGTCAGAGCAGGAGCCTGGCCCCTTCACATGGACTACTGTACTCTACAGGGTTCAGTCAGAGCAGGAGCCTGGCCCCTTCACATGGACTACTGTACTCTACAGGGTTCAGTCAGAGCAGGAGCCTGGCCCCTTCACATGGACTACTGTACTCTACAGGGTTTAGTCAGAGCAGGAGCCTGGCCTGGTCCCTTCACATGGACTACTGTACTCTACAGGGTTTAGTCAGAGCAGGAGCCTGGCCTGGTCCCTTCACATGGACTACTGTACTCTACAGGGTTTAGTCAGAGCAGGAGCCTGGCCTGGTCCCTTCACATGGACTACTGTACTCTACAGGGTTTAGTCAGAGCAGGAGCCTGGCCTGGTCCCTTCACATGGACTACTGTACTCTACAGGGTTCAGTCAGAGCAGGAGCCTGGCCTGGTCCCTTCACATGGACTACTGTACTCTACAGGGTTTAGTCAGAGCAGGAGCCTGGCCTGGTCCCTTCACATGGACTACTGTACTCTACAGGGTTCAGTCAGAGCAGGAGCCTGGCCCCTTCACATGGACTACTGTACTCTACAGGGTTCAGTCAGAGCAGGAGCCTGGCCTGGTCCCTTCACATGGACTACTGTACTCTACAGGGTTCAGTCAGAGCAGGAGCCTGGTCCCTTCACATGGACTACTGTACTCTACAGGGTTCAGTCAGAGCAGGAGCCTGGCCTGGTCCCTTCACATGGACTACTGTACTCCACTTGTCTTTGTCCTTTAAGACTGTTAGCAGGGTTTACCTACTGTAACACCCAACTCCTCTTTCCTTTCACAGTCCCTTTCCCCTGAGGGTGGTACGTCTAGTTCCGGGTCATGTTCATTCAGTCCCTTTACCCTGAGGGTGGTAAGTCTAGTTCCGGGTCATGTTCATTCAGTCCCTTTCCCCTGAGGGTGGTACGTCTAGTTCCAGGTCATGTTCATTCAGTCCCTTTACCCTGAAGGTGGTAAGTATAATTCCGGGTCATGTTCATTCAGTCCCTTTCCCCTGAGGGTGGTACGTCTAGTTCCGGGTCATGTTCATTCAGTCCCTTTACCCTGAAGGTGGTAAGTATAATTCCGGGTCATGTTCATTCAGTCCCTTTCCCTGAGGGTGGTAAGTATAGTTCCGGGTCATGTTCATTCGCGAACAAGCGGGAAAATAAAATGCATTAACATTTTGCAGCATTTGTCATATCCAGGTTCTCCCTCCTCGTTTCAGTCTGTTTTCTTCCGTTTGGTGCCTAATGAACACGACCCGGTTCAGTTCCTCTCGATCTGATCAATGTCCAGATCTCCTCCCAGCTGATACACATCCTTCCTGGTGCCATTGGCTGCCCCTTCTGTCACGTCATCGCAGACCGGGAAGCTCAGCCAATCCAGCGCCTCGATGGAGATGGCTGGATCCTCCTCCCCAGAGACACTGGTGACGACTCCGCCCTCTTCGGAGCTGGCGGTTGGATCGTCCAATCCCTGATCGACTGCAGAGGCGAAGTCAGTCTCACATTGGTCAGTGGTCCTCAGAGGAGGCGGGCCCTGGGTTGATTGATAGCTGTCGTCCCCAGTGATCCCAGGGCAGCTGAGGCTTTGGAAATTCAGAAGTTTCTGTGGATAAAAAAAACGTTTTTGTTAGGAATATTTCTTAGGTCGCACAGGAAAAAGCAGAAAGTAAATCAAACCGGGACTGGACTGGGGTAGAGAGGAGAGCTCCACAACATGCAGGATCCTGAACAGCCATACTCAGTCAGTCCCCATCAGCAGTATTGGCAGTTACTTTCCATGGAGATGCAATATTTCACTGGCTAGGTGGACGGGCGTGCCGACCAGGTGGACGGTATTGAACTTGTTTAATAATAGCGGTTGAAGAACACACACACACACAACTTGACCTTTTTAATTGTTTGGTTTACCCAACAGTGCAGGAAAGAACTGAGCTAGCTAACAGACCAGATCCTCCAGCTGGGAGTGTGGCTGACTGACTGAGCTAGCTAACAGACCAGATCCTCCAGCTGGGAGTGTGGCTGACTGACTGAGCTAGCTAGCAGACCAGATCCTCCAGCTGGGAGTGTGGCTGACTGACTGAGCTAGCTAACAGACCAGATCCTCCAGCTGGGAGTGTGGCTGACTGACTGAGCTAGCTAACAGACCAGATCCTCCAGCTGGGAGTGTGGCTGACTGACTGAGCTAGCTAGCAGACCAGATCCTCCAGCTGGGAGTGTGGCTGACTGACTGAGCTAGCTAGCAGACCAGATCCTCCAGCTGGGAGTGTGGCTGACTGACTGAGCTAGCTAACAGACCAGATCCTCCAGCTGGGAGTGTGGCTGACTGACTGAGCTAGCTAACAGACCAGATCCTCCAGCTGGGAGTGTGGCTGACTGAGCTAGCTAGCAGACCAGATCCTCCAGCTGGGAGTGTGGCTGACTGACTGAGCTAGCTAGCAGACCAGATCCTCCAGCTGGGAGTGTGGCTGACTGACTGAGCTAGCTAGCAGACCAGATCATCCAGCTGGGAGTGTGGCTGACTGACTGAGCTAGCTAGCAGACCAGATCCTCCAGCTGGGAGTGTGGCTGACTGACTGAGCTAGCTAGCAGACCAGATCCTCCAGCTGGGAGTGTGGCTGACTGACTGAGCTAGCTAGCTAACAGACCAGATCCTCCAGCTGGGAGTGTGGCTGACTGACTGAGCTAGCTAGCTAACAGACCAGATCCTCCAGCTGGGAGTGTGGCTGACTGACTGAGCTAGCTAGCTAACAGACCAGATCCTCCAGCTGGGAGTGTGGCTGACTGACTGAGCTAGCTAGCTAACAGACCAGATCCTCCAGCTGGGAGTGTGGCTGACTGACTGAGCTAGCTAGCTAACAGACCAGATCCTCCAGCTGGGAGTGTGGCTGACTGACTGAGCTAGCTAGCTAACAGACCAGATCCTCCAGCTGGGAGTGTGGCTGACTGACTGAGCTAGCTAACAGACCAGATCCTCCAGCTGGGAGTGTGGCTGACTGACTGAGCTAGCTAACAGACCAGATCCTCCAGCTGGGAGTGTGGCTGACTGACTGAGCTAGCTAACAGACCAGATCCTCCAGCTGGGAGTGTGGCTGACTGACTGAGCTAGCTAACAGACCAGATCCTCCAGCTGGGAGTGTGGCTGACTGACTGAGCTAGCTAACAGACCAGATCCTCCAGCTGGGAGTGTGGCTGACTGACTGAGCTAGCTAGCAGACCAGATCCTCCAGCTGGGAGTGTGGCTGACTGACTGAGCTAGCTAGCAGGCCAGATCCTCCAGCTGGGAGTGTGGCTGACTGACTGAACTAGCTAGCAGGCCAGATCCTCCAGCTGGGAGTGTGGCTGACTGACTGAGCTAGCTAGCAGACCAGATCCTCCAGCTGGGAGTGTGGCTGACTGACTGAGCTAGCTAGCAGACCAGATCCTCCAGCTGGGTTGGCCATTTACTGAGGCTGGCTCTCAGGTCATTGACCCAAAGAGACGACCGGCGTTATGACCATGTTATGTAGACTCACGAGAGTCCAGAGCCTTAATTAGCCTACAAATTAGCATGAATTACAACGACGTAAACCCATTATATTACTCCCCCTTCTAACCTGTGTCATCTTGGCCAGGTCCAGAGAAGGCCTCTGTTTGTGTGAGTCGGCTGGTCTCCTCCGCTTCATACCCATCTTCTTGTCGTTGAGGACGCAGGGCTGAGAGCGACTCCGGGCCAGCCCCCCTTGCCCAGCACGGCGCTTCATCTCTGGGGTGCAGTCTGGGGAGCTCCGGGGCGACGCCGGGCCTCCCTGGATCTCTGGGAGGCAGATCTGTTCATTAGAGAGATAGAGGAAGGGCCTGGGGGGCTCTGAGGACAGGGAGGAGTAAGAGGGGGGGGCTAAGCCGCTGTAGTAGGAAGGGGAGGGGGTGAAGCCAGGGAGATCCAGGGAGAGGCTGTTGGAGTGAGCTGGCAGGCTGAAGCTGGAGCTACGCTGCACGGCAGGGAACCCGAGCTGCTGACAGCGTGTCCCTCCTGTTGCAAATCCTCTCTGGACACTTCCTCCGCTGTGGCATCGCCTCTTCGCCACAGCCGTCCACACCCCGGACCCACGGGGCCTCCAGGCCGACCGACAGCCTCCCAGGTCCTCTGAGCAGGAGAGGGAGCGGCACTGACGCTTGGAGGGTGGAGCGGTGGAGGGTGAGGAGGCTGCAGCGGTTGACACCTCACCCAGGCTCAGGTCCTGTAGCAGGCTGGTGACGGTGCCTGGGATGGAGGTGATGCTGGTGGGACCCTGTCCTGCGCCTCTGTCCCCCCAGCAGACTGGGCTCTGGTAGCAGTGGGGGGGTAGAACCTCAGAGGGCAGGACATCCCACAGGTTCTCCAGGCAACTGGACTCCACTGAGGGTCTCTGGTGATGCAGGGATCCACAACACCCCCGGCCCAGACCCACGTCACCCCACCTGCTGCCGGTCTCTGAAACACAGTAATAAAGATGGAAATAGTCAGGGGGGGAACATATAGCCTGCAACACAACGTGGAAATAGTCAGGGGGAACATATAGCCTGCAACACAACGTGGGAAATAGTCAGGGGAACATATAGCCCGCAACACAACGTGGAAATAGTCAGGGGGAACATATAGCCTGCAACACAACGTGGAAATAGTCAGGGGGGGAACATATAGCCTGCAACACAACGTGGAAATAGTCAGGGGGAACATATAGCCTGCAACACAACGTGGAAATAGTCAGGGGGAACATATAGCCTGCAACACAACGTGGAAATAGTCAGGGAGGGAACATATAGCCTGCAACACAACGTGGAAATAGTCAGGGGGAACATATAGCCTGTAACACAACGTGGAAATAGTCAGGGGGAACATATAGCCTGCAACACAACGTGGAAATAGTCAGGGGGGGAACATATAGCCTGCAACACAACGTGGAAATAGTCAGGGGAACATATAGCCTGCAACACAACGTGGAAATAGTCAGGGGAACATATAGCCTGTAACACAACGTGGAAATAGTCAGGGGGAACATATAGCCTGTAACACAACGTGGAAATAGTCAGGGGAACATATAGCCTGCAACACAACGTGGAAATAGTCAGGGGGGGAACATATAGCCTGCAACACAACGTGGAAATAGTCAGGGGAACATATAGCCTGCAACACAACGTGGAAATAGTCAGGGGGAACATATAGCCTGCAACACAACGTGGAAATAGTCAGGGGGAACATATAGCCTGCAACACAACGTGGAAATAGTCAGGGGGGAACATATAGCCTGCAACACAACGTGGAAATAGTCAGGGGGAACATATAGCCTGCAACACAACGTGGAAATAGTCAGGGGAACATATAGCCTGCAACACAACGTGGAAATAGTCAGGGGAACATATAGCCTGCAACACAACGTGGAAATAGTCAGGGGAACATATAGCCTGCAACACAACGTGGAAATAGTCAGGGGAACATATAGCCTGCAACACAACGTGGAAATAGTCAGGGGAACATATAGGCCTGCAACACAACGTGGAAATAGTCAGGGGGAACATATAGCCTGCAACACAACGTGGAAATAGTCAGGGGGAACATATAGCCTGCAACACAACGTGGAAATAGTCAGGGGGAACATATAGCCTGCAACACAACGTGGAAATAGTCAGGGGGAACATATAGCCTGCAACACAACATACTGACTAGTTCTGATCCACACTCCTACCTTTTGTGTTTAAGGTATCTGTGACCAACAGATACATGTCTGTATTCCCAGTCAGGTGAAATCCATAGATTAGGGTGTAATTAATTGATTTCAATTGACTGGTTTCCTTATATGAACTTTAACTCAGTAAAAAAAATCTAAAGTATATATATATATCTCTGTTCAGTGTAGAATTGTTTTTATTGTACTGATCAACAACATTTTGTATGGCAGAAGTAATCTCTTTTATAAAAGGGTGCGCTGTCTCTTTAAGAAAGAAATGACGGCATTCGCGAGGCTGTGGAATCTTGACTTTTTGGAATCTAGTGGAAAACCAAAACGGGAGGCGACGTGAACTAATAATGTTTTTTTTTGGTGGCAAATCAGCTTTTGAAATAAGCATATTTTATGCATCACAAAGTAAGTGTTCCGGGTAGTGATTTCCCTCGGGGCTCCCGAGTGGCGCAGCTGGTCTAAGGCACTGCATCTCGGGGCTAGAGGCGTCACTATAGACACCCTGGTTCCAATCCAGACAGTATCATAACCGGCCGTGATTGGGAGTCCTATTGGGCGGCGCAGAATTGGCCCAGCGTCGTCCGGGTTTGGCCGTCATAAATAAGAATATGTTCATAAATGACTTGCCTACTTAAATAAAAAGGTTAAAATATATATTATTACAAGGAAAGTTAGCCTAGTCTAGCGGAAGTTAGCCTAGCGGAAGCTACCGGTATGGTTTTGCATTTCAAAATAGCGTTGTAGCCTGAATGGACGTCGTTCTGTGGACAGTAACGAACAGTTTCGACAGTTCTACATGCCGTGTTACGTTATTCACGCGTGTTAACTTCTACGCAGCATGGTGAGAGGGGAGGTTAACAACACAGCCAAACAGCTCTAGTACTGACTGAGGAAGTGGACCAGGCGCTTTGCTCGTCCAACTAGAAAAGGGCTGATAGACTTGTTCCTCTCCATCACGTTGTGATGTAGTACTGTGTAGTACTGTGCGCCTCCCATAGTCTGTTCTGGACTTGGGGACTGTGAAGAGACCTCTGGTGGCATGTCTTGTGGGGTATGCATGGGTGTCCGAGCTGTGTGCCAGTAGTTTAAACAGACAGCTCGGTGCATTCAACATGTCAACACCTCTCATAAATACAAGTAGTGATGAAGTCAATCTCTCCTCCACTTTGAGCCAGGAGAGATTGACATGCATATTATTAATGTAAGCTCTCCGTGTATATCCAAGGGCCAGCCGTGCTGCCCTGTTCTGAGCCAATCGCAATTTCCCAAGTCCATTTTTGTGGCACCTGACCACACGACTGAACAGTAGTCCAGGTGTGACTAAACTAGGGCCTGTAGGACCTGCCTTGTTGATAGTGCTGTTAAGAAGGCAGAGCATCACTTTATTATGGACAGACTTCTCCCCATCTTAGCTACTACTGCATCAATATGTTTTGACCATGACAGTTTACAATCCAGGGTTACTCCAAGCAGTTTAGTCACCTCAACTTGCTCAATTTCCACATTATTTTAAGGGTTTAGTGAATGATTTGTCCCAAATACAATGCTTTTAGTTTTGGAAATATTTAGGACTAACTTATTCCTTGCCACCAATTCTGAAATTAACTTTGTTAATTGTTGCAGCTGTAGTAGCTGACGTGTATAGTGTTGAGTCATCCGCATACATAGACACTCTGGCTTTACTCAAGGCCAGTGGCATGTCGTTCGTAAAGACAGAACAAAGCAAGGGGCCTAAACAGCTACCCTGGGGAATTCCGGAGGCTAAATTCAGAGCTGTTATTTGGCCTTGTGTAAATTTCCCATCAGAAACATAGCATTCTCAGCAAGCCAACCACACCTAGAGCACTACAGCCCTTAGGCCCAGTCCATGGGCCACTCCTACAGCCCTTAGGCCACTCCTACAGCCCTTAGGCCCAGTCCATGGGCCACTCCTACAGCCCTTAGGCCCAGTCCATGGGCCACTCCTACAGCCATTATATCCACACTCACCCATGACTCCGCAAGAGAAGAGTGCTGTCCCCTGGAGGCTCATGGTCTGTGCCTTGATCTGTGGAAACACAAGACATCACATCAGGAAACAACACCTCCCTTTGGGTTGGAAAGCCCCTCCACCAAGTCACCCTAACTCACCACCCTAGCTTAACGTTCTGTCACCAAGTCTCCTCACCACTGGAGCTTAACGTTCTGTCACCAAGTCTCCTCACCACTGGAGCTTAACGTTCTGTCACCAAGTCACCTCACCACTGGAGCTTAACGTTCTGTCACCAAGTCTCCTCACCACTGGAGCTTAACGTTCTGTCACCAAGTCACCCTAACTCACCACTGGAGCTTAACGTTCTGCAACCAAGTCACCTCACCGCCGGAGCTTAACGTTCTGTCACCAAGTCACCTCACCACCGGAGCTTAACGTTCTGTCACCAAGTCACCTCTCCTCACCACTGGAGCTTAACGTTCTGCAACCAAGTCACCTCACCACCGCAGCTTAACGTTCTGTCACAAAGTCACCTCTCCTCACCACTGGAGCTTAACGTTCCGTCACCAAGTCACCTCACCGCCGGAGCTTAACGTTCTGTCACCAAGTCTCCTCACCACCGGAGCTTAACGTTCTGTCACCAAGTCACCTCTCCTCACCGCCGGAGCTTAACGTTCTGTCACCAAGTCACCCTAACTCACCACTGGAGCTTAACGTTCTGCAACCAAGTCACCTCACCACCTGAGCTTAACGTTCTGGCACCAAGTCACCTCACCAAGTCACCTCTCCTCACCACCGGAGCTTAACGTTCTGTCACCAAGTCACCTCACCGCCGGAGCTTAACGTTCTGTCACCAAGTCACCTCACCGCCAGAGCTTAACGTTCTGTCACCAAGTCACCTCACCACCGGAGCTTAACGTTCTGTCACCAAGTCACCTCTCCTCACCGCCGGAGCTTAACGTTCTGTCACCAAGTCTCCTCACCGCCGGAGCTTAACGTTCTGTCTGTACATACACAGAACTCTACACAATGAAACAGGAAGTGTAAGCTGGCATCACAATACCCCCTAGATATGTAATGCAAAGGTCTACTGCAAACCACAAAAACAATAGTCTCTACCAGGATGTGTGTGTGGTGTTTTTTGTAGGTCTATGTAAATGTGGAATGAAAGAGGACGTTAGAGAGGGCGACTGCAGCTGTGACTGTGTAACGGAGGACGTTTCACATGGACAGAGGGCCAAACTCAAGTCCACATTACAGGCACTTGAGTTTTGACACTCTGTGCTAGTGAGAGGAGCGTTGAACGCCTCTCCGGGTGAGAAACACGAGTCAAGAGTTGACCAGCCATGCCTCTTTGGTGTTTCTAAAGGTTGAGTCCTATAGTCCACTACTGTTGACCAGAACCCTACGGGCCCGGGCCCTTGTCAAAAGTACTGGACTTTATAGAGAATGGCCCTTTTATAGTTTTCAGAAGAGTAATGAATGGAAGGAAACAGGAGGCCTCCAAAATGGAAGGAAACAAATCAAATATCAAAATCAAATGTTATTTGTCACATACACATGGTTAGCAGATGTTAATGCGAGTGTAGCGAAATGCTTGTGCTTCTAGTGCTGACCGTGCAGTAATATCTAACACGTAATCTAACAATTCCACAACAACTACCTTATGCACACAAGAGTAAAGGAATGAATACGAGTATGTACATATAAATATATGGATGAGCGATGGCTGACCGGCATAGGCAAGATGCAGTAGACGGTATATACATATGAGATGAGTAGTGTAGGATATGTAAACATTATATAAATGGCATTGTTTAAAGTGGCTAGTGATACATTTATTACATCCACTTTTTAATTATTAAAGTGGCTATAGATTTTAGTCAGGTCTATGTAAGAGGCCTCCTGAATGGAAGGCAACACGAGGCCTCCAGAATGGAAGGCAACGAAACGAGAGGCCTCCAGAATGGAAGGCAACGAAACGAGAGGCCTCCAGAATGGAAGGCAACGAGAGGCCTCCAGAATGGAAGGAAACACGAGGCCTCCAGAATGGAAGGAAACACGAGGCCTCCAGAATGGAAGGAAACACGAGGCCTCCAGAATGGAAGGAAACACGAGGCCTCCAGAATGGAAGGAAACACGAGGCCTCCAGAATGGAAGGAAACACGAGGCCTCCAGAATGGAAGGAAACACGAGGCCTCCAGAATGGAAGGAAACACGAGGCCTCCAGAATGGAAGGAAACACGAGGCCTCCGGAATGGAAGGAAACACGAGGCCTCCAGAATGGAAGGAAACACGAGGCCTCCAGAATGGAAGGAAACACGAGGCCTCCAGAATGGAAGGAAACTACATGACACAGCCTTCCTTCAGTCCCTCGTGATAACATGCCGAGCTTTACAATTCAATCATTATTCAACGTAATAAAACGATCCTTTTAAAATCGAGTGAGTGATGTTGAAATAATGTAACAGTGTTTTCCATTAATTCCTGAATGGAAATGATAGCAGTAGAAAGAAATGCTTTGAGTTGGAGTGAATTCAACCCAAGGGAAGTCAGGCCCAAGTCCATTAGTAAAGGCTTTACAGCATCAAACCCAGCCGCTGTAGTCACAGGACGCATCCCAAATGGAACAGACATATTCCCTTTATAGTGGAATAGGTTGAAAGATAGTCTTTATAGTGAATAGGACAATCATTTATTATACTGTAAGACCGTAAACTGTCCCATCTTCGGGATTATGAAGAATGTGGCAGTTCGATTAGACAGCATCAAGACGTTATTCTACACTGGGCTTGGTGTTTCCTACTGACTGACAGGATGGTTGAACTGGGCTTGGTGTTTCCTACTGACTGACAAGATGGTTGAACTGGGCTTGGTGTTTCCTACTGACTGACAAGATGGTTGAACTGGGCTTGGTGTTTCCTACTGACTGACAGGATGGTTGAACTGGGCTTGGTGTTTCCTACCGACTGACAGGATGGTTGAACTGGGCTTGGTGTTTCCTACCGACTGACAGGATGGTTGAACTGGGCTTGGTGTTTCCTACCGACTGACAGGATGGTTGAACTGGGCTTGGTGTTTCCTACCGACTGACAGGATGGTTGAACTGGGCTTGGTGTTTCCTACCGACTGACAGGATGGTTGAACTGGGCTTGGTGTTTCCTACCGACTGACAGGATGGTTGAACTGGGCTTGGTGTTTCCTACCGACTGACAGGATGGTTGAACTGGGCTTGGTGTTTCCTACCGACTGACAGGATGGTTGAACTGGGCTTGGTGTTTCCTACCGACTGACAGGATGGTTGAACTGGGCTTGGTGTTTCCTACCGACTGACAGGATGGTTGAACTGGGCTTGGTGTTCCCTACTGACTGACAGGATGGTTGAACTGGGCTTGGTGTTTCCTACCGACTGACAGGATGGTTGAACTGGGCTTGGTGTTTCCTACTGACTGACAGGATGGTTGAACTGGGCTTGGTGTTCCCTACTGACTGACAGGATGGTTGACATCAGCATACTGACTAAACACAGTACAAACATAGGATATATGCAAATAGCAAAGTCATATACAAAGGTGTGTGTGTGTGTGTGTGTGTGTGTGTGTGTGTGTGTGTGTGTGTGTGTGTGTGTGTGTGTGTGTGTGTGTGTGTGTGTGTGTGTGTGTGTGTGTGTGTGTGTGTGTGTGTGTGTGTGTGTGTGCGCGGAGGAAAACTTCTCACCAGCTTCAAATCGGTCTCTTTGACTTCGGACTTTACATCATCGACACCCGGCTTCTTTTCCCAGTATTTTTGCGTAAACGATCACCATGGCAACGCCGCCACACATCTTCGCTGCCACAATCCATTCCGGTGCATCGGGCTGTGAACGGGTTTGGTGATCGAGGCCATCTTGGGCGATCCTCAGCACCTCCTGGAACGTCTTGTTTCCTGTCACTCCTCTGTTGCAGAGACACACGGATGAGAAAAAGGGGTTAGAACTCTGGACCCCTGTTTCTCAACAACAACCCTCAACCAGACCTCACGAACTGTGGGGCGGCCAGTAAGAATCCCTAGAAGAGGCTCCTCTGGAGGGGCTCTCTCATAAGCCTGATCCCAGAATCTGTTTGCAATGGAAATGACAATGATGGTGGGAGTTGGCTACGCTGCACAAACAGATCTGGGACCAGGCTGCCGCATCTCTCCAGACCAGGCGCAGTGCTGTTTAAAATCTCTCTGGCAGCTCAGCTCAGACAGACACAGATCTGGGACCAGGCTGCCGCATCTCTCCAGACCAGGCACAGGTGCTGTTTTAAAATCGCTCTGACAGCTCAGTTCAGACAGACACAGATCTGGGACCAGGCTACCGCATCTCTCCAGACCAGGCACAGGTGCTGTTTTAAAATCGCTCTGACAGCTCAGTTCAGACAGACACAGATCTGGGACCAGGCTACCGCATCTCTCCAGACCAGGCGCAGGTGCTGTTTTAAAATCTCTCTGACAGCTCAGCTCAGACAGACACAGTCAGAGTCTCATCAGCATTTGAGGTTTCCAACGACACACTCTTGCAGATACCAAAAGGTGAAAGTCAGTGGTTGGACAAGATCCATTCATTCCAGAACCACAGTAGAATATGAGAGGAGGACTGCACAGAGGGTCTGAAGAGGGGCTGGGTGAAGAGAGGAGGGAGAGAGCGGAGAGAGAGCGAGGAGAGAGCAGGGTGGCAGGAGAGAGAGCGAGGAGGAAGGAGAGAGAGCGAGGAGAGAGGGTGAGGAGAGAGCAGGGTGGCAGGAGAGAGCGCGAGGAGGAAGGAGAGAGCGCGAGGAGGAAGGAGAGAGCGCGAGGAGAGAGGGCGAGGAGAGAGCAGAGTGGCAGGAGAGAGAGCGAGGAGGAAGGAGAGAGAGCGAGGAGAGAGGGCGAGGAGAGAGGGCGAGGAGAGAGCAGGGTGGCAGGAGAGAGCGCGAGGAGGAAGGAGAGAGAGCTGTTGTCTGTGGAACAAAAGGCGTTTTGTCTTGATCATAATGAACAGAGAGGGAAACAATACGAGCTGACAGAGAGGAGAGAAGTCAGAATATAAACTCATCACAAGACTGCAGGGGGGGCTGACTGACCACGGTGACCGTCCCGAATGATCTCCATCACTAGGCCTCACAGTTATCACATCAAGTCACAGCAACTTGAGACAGGACATCACGCCATTTCCTGGTTGCCAAAATTCTAATAGGTTGCCTAATTGTGCTCCCGAGTGGTGCAGTGGTCTGGATCACAACCGGCCGTGATCTTGAGTCCCATAGGGCGGCGCACAATTGGCCCAGCGTCGTCCGGGTTAGGGTTTGGCCCGGGGTTTGGCAGTCATTGTAAAATAAGAATTTGTTCTTAACCGTCTTGCCTAGTTAAATGAAAGGTACAATTAATAAATATATTTCCGTTCGTAACAAAACAAGCAGAGAATCATTGTAGCATCTAAACCGCTGGGGAAATATCTTGTCAATAAACAAAGATATTATATTTTTCAGCTGTTTGATACTGGTGTACAAAACCTAAAGACTGCAAAAAAAAAACTGAAACTTAATTTATTTTTATTTATTTCACCTTTATTTAAGAACGAGAAGCCTAGAAATAGAGCACATAGAACATATCTACCGCTTCTTCGACTTGCTTTCAATAAGAACGACAGATCTATAACTCACATTTCTATGAGAATTTGATCAGGTTGGAAATAGAGTTACATATTGCAGCTTTAAATATTTAAAATGCTTTGAAGAGATGAATTAGACTGGAAACCAGCTTGTAACATGGGCCCTCAGTAAGAGACATGTTGCTAGTGCTGTCTGTCTGTCCCAGGAGTCCCTAGACTAGACATGCTGCTAGTGCTGTCTGTCTGTCTGTCTGTCTGTCTGTCTCAGGAGTCCCTAGACTGACATGCTGCTAGTGCTGTCTGTCTGTCTGTCTGTCCCAGGAGTCCCTAGACTAGACATGCTGCTAGTGCTGTCTGTCTGTCTGTCTGTCTCAGGAGTCCCTAGACTAGACATGCTGCTAGTGCTGTCTGTCTGTCTCAGGAGTCCCTAGACTAGACATGCTGCTAGTGCTGTCTGTCTGTCTCAGGAGTCCCTAGACTAGACATGCTGCTAGTGCTGTCTGTCTGTCTCAGGAGTCACTAGACTAGACATGTTGCTAGTGCTGTCTGTCCCAGGAGTCCCTAGACTTGACATGCTGCTAGTGCTGTCTGTCTGTCTCAGGAGTCCCTAGACTAGACATGCTGCTAGTGCTGTCTGTCTGTCCCAGGTGTCCTTAGACTAGACATGCTGCTAGTGCTGTCTGTCTGTCTGTCTCAGGAGTCCCTAGACTAGACATGCTGCTAGTGCTGTCTGTCCCAGGAGTCCCTAGACTAGACATGCTGCTAGTGGTGTGTCTGTCCCAGGAGTCCCTAGACTAGACATGCTGCTAGTGCTGTCTGTCAGCAGACACACTGGTTACTTTATTTAGTTTTACAGGGACAGTGCACATTAATAAACATGTCTGTAAATGTGCCGATTTTAACCAGCGAGCCTCTCAACTGCGGTAGACTATTTTGAGGTGTTAGAAGTGGAGACGGCTCTCTGCAGTACTGGGCTTGATTAGTGATGGAGAACGTAGACTTCCTCTGTGGTCACAGTCAGCCTTTCAACAGTGGCATTTCTGGGCTGTATAAAGTTGCTGAAACAGCGAATGCCATCTCGTGCATTAGCACCAGAGAGAGAAACAACTGGGCCTAGAAGGAAACCGCAGTGCCAAATGAGGACAGGAGGATGGATATACACAACAGTGTAGAATATTCTGAGCTGGGTCACCCTGAGCTGAGCTGGGTCACCCTGAGCTGAGCTGGGTCACCCTGAGCTGAGCTGGGTCACCCTGAGCTGTTCTGGAGCTGAGCTGGGTCACCCTGAGCTGGGTCACCCTGAGCTGTTCTGGAGCTGAGCTGGGTCACCCTGAGCTGGGTCACCCTGAGCAGTTCTGGAGCTGATAGGAGCAGAGCTGCAAGGTCTCTGTGTTCTGTACAGAACACATGGAGACATGGGTAGGCTATTCAGTGAGAAGAATTGCATTCTGCATTACAGTGTGATCCTGTAGAGAACAAGTTGAGACTGCAGTTAAGAGAGCCTTACATTTTTTTTTACATCATATTTTGTGTCTTCTCATGTTGTCATGCGTATCTGAGCTATTCCCTGTTCAAGCAGGCAGAAATCGTATGATATGTTTAAGATCATATGACGCAATGATAATAATTCCAAATGGTTGAATCTTTCCTTTAAGTTATTATTGCTCTAGAACTGCCTAACTTAAAAAAAAAAAATATTTAACTAGGCAAGTCAGTTAAGCACAAATTCTTATTTTCAATGACGGCCTACCGGGCAACAGTGGGTTAACTGCCTTGTTCAGGGGCAGAACGACAGATTTTTACCTTGTCAGTCTCGGGGGACTCGATCCAGCAACCTTTTGGTTACTAGTCCAACGCTCTAACCACTAGGCTACCCTGCCGCCCCAAAGAATCCGGGGTAGATATCTCTAGAAAGCCATCTGCGGTATGGGAACAGGGAACTGGGTACGGGGGAACTGGGTACGGGGTTAAATATTTGCGTTTGCTTCCCTGAGGAAACGGAGTGAAATGACAAGCATGTTTCTGAGGGCAGTCAGGTCATCTTCAGTGTGAAACCCTCTGGCTCATTGTGATCCGGTTGGAGTTACTTAGTAGTAGTCTCTGGTGGACAGACACGTAACATGGGATAGTATCGTAGCGTCTGTCAACAGACCAGAAGATGCCACGACTAACAAGGGGGAATAGAAGAGGGGGAGGGGGCAGGAGAAGGAATGTCCATAGGGAGTAGCAGGTAAGGTGAAGGTTGAGAGTAGGAGCAGGAGAAGGAATGTCCATAGGGGAGTAGCAGGTGAGGTGAAGGTTGAGGGGGCAGCAGGAGAAGGAATGTCCATAGGGGGAGTAGCAGGTGAGGTGAAGGTTGAGGGGGCAGCAGGAGAAGGAATGTCCATAGGGGGAGTAGCAGGTGAGGTGAAGGTTGAGGGGGCAGCAGGAGAAGGAATGTCCATAGGGGAGTAGCAGGTGAAGGTTGAAGGGGGGGCAGCAGGAGAAGGAATGTCCATAGGGGGAGTAGCAGGTGAGGTGAAGGTTGAGGGGGCAGCAGGAGAAGGAATGTCCATAGGGAGTAGCAGGTAAGGTGAAGGTTGAGGGGGGCAGCAGGAGAAGGAATGTCCATAGGGGGAGTAGCAGGTGAGGTGAAGGTTGAGGGGGCAGGGAGAAGGAATGTCCATAGGGGAGTAGCAGGTGAGGTGAAGGTTGAGAGTAGGAGCAGGAGAAGGAATGTCCATAGGGGAGTAGCAGGTAAGGTGAAGGTTGAGGGGGGGCAGCAGGAGAAGGAATGTCCATAGGGGGAGTAGCAGGTGAGGTGAAGGTTGAGAGTAGGGAGCAGGAGAAGGAATGTCCATAGGGGGAGTAGCAGGTAAGGTGAAGGTTGAGAGTAGGAGCAGGAGAAGGAATGTCCATAGGGGGAGTAGCAGGTGAGGTGAAGGTTGAGGGGGGGCAGCAGGAGAAGGAATGTCCATAGGGGGAGTAGCAGGTGAGGTGAAGGTTGAGGGGGCAGCAGGAGAAGGAATGTCCATAGGGGGAGTAGCAGGTAAGGTGAAGGTTGAGGGGGGGCAGCAGGAGAAGGAATGTCCATAGGGGGAGTAGCAGGTGAGGTGAGGTGAAGGTTGAGGGGGGCAGCAGGATGCTATTCAGCAGTATGATGCTCTGAGGGTAGAAACTATTGACCCGGTCTTTCAGTTTTTGCCATGATGCTCCTGTACTGCCCGTGTCGGAGTGATTGAAGCAGGGAGAACAGGGCGTGGCTTAGGTGGCTGGGGTCCCTGATGAGCTTCTTGGCCTTCCTGAGACACCTGGTGTTGTAGGTGTCCTGTAGGGCAGGCAGTGTGTACCCAATGGTGTGTTTGGCTGCACGTGTCACCCTCTGAAGAGCCTTACGGTCAGCGGCGGTAGAGTTGCCGTACCAGGCTGTGATGCAGCCCGACAGTATGCTCTCGATGGTGCTCCTGTAGAACACTGTGAGGTGTTCTACACTATGCCGTGTCGTCAGCCAACGTGATGATGGGAGTTGGAACTGTGTGTGAGGACGAGTGGTCCTAGGTATACAAGAGGGGACTGAGGACACACCCTTGTGGGACCCCCGTGTAGACGAGGTAACATTGCCTACCTTCACCACCTGGGGGTGGCCCGTCGGGAAGTCCAGGACCCAGTTGCATAGGGAGGAGTTCAGATCCAGGGCCGTGAGCTTTGTAATGACCTGATAGGACACTACGGTATTGAAGGCAGAGTTTTAGTCAATGAACAGCATCCTCACATATACATTCCTTTTATCCAGGTGGGTGAGGGCAGTGATATTGCGACTGTGTCCTCGGTGGAGCTGCCACCCTGAGCTGGGTCGAGTGTGTCGGGGGAGGGAAGAGGTGATGTGGTCTTTGACTAGCCTGTCGAAGCTCATGTTTTTTTTCTTTTTAGAAAACACCCAATAGACTAGTTCACGGGATCAAATCATTCAATAGTCTGTCCCGTTCAAACTGACAACTGACCTATATACACACACAACGTCTGAGTCCCAAACTGACAATATATTTATTCCCAATATAGTGCACTACTTTTGACCAGAGCCTGTGATACTCTAACTCCACATTGGACAAAAGCCCCCTAACTGAAATCAATGGGCCATCAAATTAGCCTATATAGGCCTGCAGTGGGATAGCTCTACTGGTCATTAGTAGGAAGCTTCCCGACGGGCCACCCCCCAGGTGGTGAAGGTAGGCAACATTACCTCGTCTACACGGGGGTCCCACAAGGGTGTGTCCTCAGTTCCCTCCTGTATACCTGTATACCAATGTACAACTTTTAAAGAGATAATGTGAGATTCTGGCTAGTTAGCATTGGCTCGCAAAACTACCCCTTACTTCCTTCATACTGCACACAGAGACATACACAAACGGTATCCACTAGTTCATCTGACGCCGGGTAAGTGTTCCCACCAGGGCAGCGGCTGTGTCCCACCAGAGACCCAGGGACAGGGGTCAAACCGTCTCAGGATTGTAGCCCTCGTCTCTACTGTAGCCTAATCCTAGTGTCTACTAGCTAGGCAGTGAGCACCTGAGGCAGGCCCAACAACTCCACCCCAGGGATGAAGTCTAGCCCAAATCACTCATTTAATGCTACTGCTAGCTGGTGATCAAGTAGCCTGGTCCCAGATCAGTTTCTGCCGTCTTGCCAACCTCTATGCTCATTGTCATACGTGGTGAGAATGACCATAGGCGTTGGCAAAACGGCAGAAACAGATCTGGTACCAGACTAGAGGCTAGTGCTTGAGAAGAACCAGGCATTTTCTGGAAAGCGTCTACGATCTAACTGTGTCCCTTAGCTGGTACATTTCGTTCAGCGCTGCATTCAGCTTGGAAATGATCCACACGTCATCTCATGCACATTGGTTCATAGGCCCTAGACGTCTTCCTGTGTCGTGACGTTGACACGGTAATATAGGACAGGAACAATAAAAAAGACTGAGAAAAGAAAAACCGGTTCAGACCTCGTTGCTGCATCAGCGAATGTGAAATTAAAGAATACCTGTATGATACAGAACCTCGAGGCTTGCCAAGTTAGATCTGGATTGGTGAACGTGTTTTATTCAAATTTGTCAAAGCAGGATTTTGATTGGCTTACAGTGCTCTGGCGATAACAGTACAATCGATTAGTCCTATTTTTGGCAGGCTGAAGACCAAACCACATTACAGAGAGGAGAGGACTAGCCGTCGTCTCAGGTTTCCCTGAAGTCGACTTAGGGACATGACACTATAATTCTCCCATTCGAATGACATTCTACCGTACCCAAACATCTAGGTTGGGCGCAGCCTCACCTTGCGGTACTGCGAGCTACACTACTGCTTATATAACTATAAGTAGAACTACTAGAAATCTAACAGGGCTCCAGCTACACATCTGGGTTTCTGACTCGCCAGCTAAACAGCTAGATGTCAAGATCAAGCTTCATGGTTACAGCAGAGATGTTCAACCCCCTTCTGGATCAAGATCCCGGTTGCCTACAATTGTTTTGTGTGTCAAAAACAAGTTGAGCTGTGTCTGAGAGACTAGTGGGACGCAGTAATGGTTCAGGGTTGAGGAGGCCCTGAGTCGTGTCTGAGACTAGTGGGACGCAGTAATGGTTCAGGGTTGAGGAGGCCCTGAGTCGTGTCTGAGACTAGTGGGACACAGTAATGGTTCAGGGTTGAGGAGGCCCTGAGTCGTGTCTGAGACTAGTGGGACACAGTAATGGTTTAGGGTTGAGGAGGCCCTGAGTCGTGTCTGAGACTAGTGGGACACAGTAATGGTTCAGGGTTGAGGAGGCCCTGAGTCGTGTCTGAGACTAGTGGGACGCAGTAATGGTTTAGGGTTGAGGAGGCCCTGAGTCGTGTCTGAGACTAGTGGGACACAGTAATGGTTTAGGGTTGAGGAGGCCCTGAGTCGTGTCAGAGACTAGTGGGACGCAGTAATGGTTTAGGGTTGAGGAGGCCCTGAGTCGGTGTCTGAGAGACTAGTGGGACGAGTAATGGTTCAGGGTTGAGGAGGCCCTGAGTCGTGTCTGAGACTAGTGGGACACAGTAATGGTTCAGGGTTGAGGAGGCCCTGAGTCGTGTCTGAGACTAGTGGGACACAGTAATGGTTCAGGGTTGAGGAGGCCCTGAGTCGTGTCTGAGACTAGTGGGACACAGTAATGGTTTAGGGTTGAGGAGGCCCTGAGTCGTGTCTGAGACTAGTGGGACACAGTAATGGTTCAGGGTTGAGGAGGCCCTGAGTCGTGTCTGAGACTAGTGGGACGCAGTAATGGTTTAGGGTTGAGGAGGCCCTGAGTCGTGTCTGAGACTAGTGGGACACAGTAATGGTTTAGGGTTGAGGAGGCCCTGAGTCGTGTCAGAGACTAGTGGGACGCAGTAATGGTTTAGGGTTGAGGAGGCCCTGAGTCGTGTCTGAGACTAGTGGGACACAGTAATGGTTCAGGGTTGAGGAGGCCCTGAGTCGTGTCTGAGACTAGTGGGACACAGTAATGGTTCAGGGTTGAGGAGGCCCTGAGTCGTGTCTGAGAATAGTGGGACACAGTAATGGTTCAGGGTTGAGGAGGCCCTGAGTCGTGTCTGAGACTAGTGGGCACAGTAATGGTTCAGGGTTGAGGAGGCCCTGAGTCGTGTCTGAGACTAGTGGGCACAGTAATGGTTCAGGGTTGAGGAGGCCCTGAGTCGTGTCTGAGACTAGTGGGCACAGTAATGGTTCAGGGTTGAGGAGGCCCTGAGTCGTGTCTGAGACTAGTGGGACACAGTAATGGTTCAGGGTTGAGGAGGCCCTGAGTCGTGTCTGAGAGACTAGTGGGACGCAGTAATGCTTTAGGGTTGAGGAGGCCCTGAGTCGTGTGTCTGAGACTAGTGGGACGCAGTAATGGTTGAGGAGGCCCTGAGTCGTGTCAGAGACTAGTGGGACACAGTAATGGTTCAGGGTTGAGGAGGCCCTGAGTCGTGTCTGAGAGACTAGTGGGACGCAGTAATGCTTTAGGGTTGAGGAGGCCCTGAGTCGTGTGTCTGAGACTAGTGGGACGCAGTAATGGTTGAGGAGGCCCTGAGTCGTGTCAGAGACTAGTGGGACACAGTAATGGTTCAGGGTTGAGGAGGCCCTGAGTCGTGTCTGAGAGACTAGTGGGACACAGTATTGGTTGAGGAGGCCCTGAGTCGTGTCTGAGACTAGTGGGACACAGTAATGGTTCAGGGTTGAGGAGGCCCTGAGTCGTGTGTCTGAGAGACTAGTGGGACACAGTATTGGTTGAGGAGGCCCTGAGTCGTGTCTGAGACTAGTGGGACACAGTAATGGTTCAGGGTTGAGGAGGCCCTGAGTCGTGTGTCTGAGAGACTAGTGGGACACAGTATTGGTTGAGGAGGCCCTGAGTCGTGTCTGAGACTAGTGGGCACAGTAATGGTTTAGGGTTGAGGAGGCCCTGAGTCGTGTCTGAGACTAGTGGGACACAGTAATGGTTCAGGGTTGAGGAGGCCCTGAGTCGTGTGTCTGAGAGACTAGTGGGACACAGTATTGGTTGAGGAGGCCCTGAGTCGTGTCTGAGACTAGTGGGACACAGTAATGGTTCAGGGTTGAGGAGGCCCTGAGTCGTGTGTCTGAGAGACTAGTGGGACACAGTATTGGTTGAGGAGGCCCTGAGTCGTGGTCTGAGACTAGTGGGCACAGTAATGGTTTAGGGTTGAGGAGGCCCTGAGTCGTGTCTGAGACTAGTGGGACACAGTAATGGTTCAGGGTTGAGGAGGCC
Organism: Brachymystax lenok tsinlingensis; assembly: GCA_030435695.1. NCBI lineage: Eukaryota > Metazoa > Chordata > Actinopteri > Salmoniformes > Salmonidae > Brachymystax > Brachymystax lenok. Next base: position 86,990,086 of record CM059780.1, read on the forward strand.
CTGAGTCGTGTGTCTGAGAGACTAGTGGGACACAGTATTGGTTGAGGAGGCCCTGAGTCGTGTCTGAGACTAGTGGGACACAGTAATGGTTCAGGGTTGAGGAGGCCCTGAGTCGTGTGTCTGAGAGACTAGTGGGACACAGTATTGGTTGAGGAGGCCCTGAGTCGTGTCTGAGACTAGTGGGCACAGTAATGGTTTAGGGTTGAGGAGGCCCTGAGTCGTGTCTGAGACTAGTGGGACACAGTATTGGTTGAGGAGGCCCTGAGTCGTGTCTGAGACTAGTGGGACACAGTATTGGTTGAGGAGGCCCTGAGTCGTGTCTGAGAGACTAGTGGGACACAGTAATGGTTGAGGAGGCCCTGAGTCGTGTCTGAGACTAGTGGGCACAGTAATGGTTTAGGGTTGAGGAGGCCCTGAGTCGTGTCAGAGACTAGTGGGACGCAGTAATGGTTTAGGGTTGAGGAGGCCCTGAGTCGTGTCTGAGACTAGTGGGACGCAGTAATGGTTTAGGGTTGAGGAGGCCCTGAGTCGTGTCTGAGACTAGTGGGACACAGTAATGGTTTAGGGTTGAGGAGGCCCTGAGACGTGTCTGAGAGACTAGTGGGACACAGTAATGGTTTCATGAGCATGCAGCTGCCCCAGCCACTTACCATAAACACAAAGACCCACCCAGCAAGCCTATGCATGGCAGCCAAGGCAAAGAGGCCTGCTTTTTAGTGGGTTTACTTTCTACAGCCTGCAACAACAGCACTGTATACAGGAACAGCACCGTGGGTTAGGACACAGCAACAGCACCGTGGGTTAGGAAAACAACAGCACCGTGGGTTAGGAAAACGGCACCGTGGGTTAGGAAAACGGCACCGTGGGTTAGGAAACGGCACCGTGGGTTAGGAAACGGCACCGTGGGTTAGGAAACGGCACCGTGGGTTAGGAAACGGCACCGTGGGTTAGGAAACAGCAACGGCACCGTGGGTTAGGAAACAGCAACGGCACCGTGGGTTAGGAAACAGCACCGTGGGTTAGGAAACAGCACCGTGGGTTAGGAAACAACAACAACGGCACCGTGGGTTAGGAAACAACAACAACGGCACCGTGGGTTAGGAAACAACAACAACGGCACCGTGGGTTAGGAAACAACAACAACGGCACCGTGGGTTAGGAAACAACAACAACGGCACCGTGGGTTAGGAAACAACAACAACGGCACCGTGGGTTAGGAAACAACAACACCGTGGGTTAGGAAACAGCACCGTGGGTTAGGAAACAACAACGGCACAGTGGGTTAGGAAACAGCACCTTGGGTTAGGAAACAGCAACGGCACCGTGGGTTAGGAAACAGCACCGTGGGTTAGGAAACAGCACCGTGGGTTAGGAAACAGCACCGTGGGTTAGGGAAACAGCAACAGCACCGTGGGTTAGGGAAACAGCAACAGCACCGTGGGTTAGGGAAACAGCAACAGCACCGTGGGTTAGGAAACAGCAACAGCACCGTGGGTTAGGAAACAGCAACAGCACCGTGGGTTAGGAAACAGCAACAGCACCGTGGGTTAGGAAACAGCAACAGCACCGTGGGTTAGGGAAACAGCAACAGCACCGTGGGTTAGGAAACAGCAACAGCACCGTGGGTTAGGGAAACAGCAACAGCACCGTGGGTTAGGAAACAGCAACAGCACCGTGGGTTAGGAAACAGCAACAGCACCGTGGGTTAGGAAACAGCAACAGCACCGTGGGTTAGGAAACAGCAACAGCACCGTGGGTTAGGAAACAGCAACAGCACCGTGGGTTAGGAAACAGCAACAGCACCGTGGGTTAGGAAACAGCAACAGCACCGTGGGTTAGGAAACAGCAACAGCACCGTGGGTTAGAAACAGCAACAGCACCGTGGGTTAGGAAACAGCAACAGCACCGTGGGTTAGGAAACAGCAACAGCACCGTGGGTTAGGAAACAGCAACAGCACCGTGGGTTAGGAAACAGCAACAGCACCGTGGGTTAGGAAACAGCAACAGCACCGTGGGTTAGGAAACAGCAACAGCACCGTGGGTTAGGAAACAGCAACAGCACCGTGGGTTAGGAAACAGCAACAGCACCGTGGGTTAGGAAACAGCAACAGCACCGTGGGTTAGGAAACAGCAACAGCACCGTGGGTTAGGAAACAGCAACAGCACCGTGGGTTGAAAAACAGCAACAGCACCGTGGGTTAGGAAACAGCAACAGCACCGTGGGTTAGGAAACAGCACCCGTGGGTTAGGAAACAGCAACAGCACCGTGGGTTAGGAAACAGCAACAGCACCGTGGGTTAGGAAACAGCAACAGCACCGTGGGTTAGGAAACAGCAACAGCACCGTGGGTTAGGGAAACAGCAACAGCACCGTGGGTTAGGAAACAGCACCAGGTTGGGTGCCGTCTATATAGGCCTCCATGGTTCAGAAACAAGAGAATGGTGGAGGTCTTTAAACGCCATGTCTTGCCTGGAGCCCTGGCAACGACTAGAGAGAAATGTCTACATGAATATTCACGTCCATTAAAGTAACAGGGCCAACCTACACTGCAGGTAGGGCAGGGCCTATTGAACGGCATAAGATGAACACGGGAAGAATCGTGCATCCCAAGTGGCATCCTAGTCCCTATGTCACCCACTACTTTGAGCCATATGGGCCCAAAAGTAGTGCACTATAAAACGGGAATAGGGCGCCATTTAGGACACAGCCTAAGAGTCACTTCTCTAAAATGTTAGGCTTGTCAGCATCAGGCCAAATATCGAGTCCATGGGAAGATGAGGTACTGTGAGCAATCAAGAGACACTCTCAATCAACCTTTTAAGACAAAAACAAAAATTAAAATTGGCATTGTCACGGACCTATTTAATAGCGTGTACACGGACAATAGCTGCAAGAGTCCTCTCACCATTCTGTCCTGCTGCCTCTGCTAAAAAAACTGAGCCTTGTGACTGTAATGACGAACCACAACTGATAACACATTCTGACATCCAGTTGTGGTTAAGATCAAGAGGTCGAAACCACCACATGTTTAACGTATGACTCAAAATGCTGACTGTTAACCATGAACGACGCCCTCTCTGACGTCACTTCCCTCAACGAATATGACACGGCGTAACTACCCAAAGAGCCGCCGCCGCCCCCAAGAAACCCACACAGAACTATCTAGGCCTGGCTGTTTCTAAAGTCCCTCTGAGAAGGAAAGGGGTTTGGCAGACAGGTGTTGCAGAAGCCTACAGAATGTTACAATGAGGCTACAGAGAGAGCACACACACGGGCGTTTTAACCTTGGGAGGAAAAGGCCACAAACTGCTATATACAGTAATAACACAATATGAAGAGACCTCCTTCGAAAAACTACTTATTGAATCTCTCTCTCTCTCTCTCTCTCTCTCTCTCTCTCTCTCTCTCTCTCTCTCTCTCTCTCTCTCTCTCTCTCTCTCTCTCTCTCTCTCTCTCTCTCTCTCTCTCTCTCTCTCTCTCTCTCTCTCTCTCTCTCTCTCTCTCTCTCTCTCTCTCTCTCTCTCTCTCTCTCTCTCTCTCTCTCTCTCTCTCTCTCTCTCTCTCTCTCTCTCTCTCTCTCTCTCTCTCTCTCTCTCTCTCTCTCTCTCTCTCTCAGAAAAGTACAGTATTGAGATACAGGCCAAATATCATGGTCCTACACATCGTTGTTGTAGAGAAAGTTGAATAACAAGCCAACATCCTGTCGTTGACCACATTATGGGTCCGCGTTATATTGGACAGCATGTCAACCCCCGGACCTACCTGAGAGAAACAGGATTCATTATGAACATTCTCTTAAAATGGTACAATACGTTTTTGAATAGAGTGGAATGTTGACGTCTATAAAAATGTTGCTTGATGCTTGTAAATGGCCCAAAGATACACGTTGCTGCCACAGGATCTGCTTGCCGAAACTCATGGGATGAAAATTATAGTATCCAATTAATACCAACAGCCATTCAAAAAGTGAACAACACCGTATCTCCTACAGGTCATTCTGGGTTGATTTTGATTTAAGGGGCACTGCAACGCACCAGTACAACACCAGTACGGATCAACTCGACTTTTAAGCAATTACATGGTTTTGAAAAAGAGAAAAAGTGTAAACATCACACCACTAGCTAACAGACTGTTATATAGTAGAGGCTAGTTGGTAGTAGTAGATACCCTAGTGGTCATGAACAGCCCATAAAACAACAGCTGCTACTGAGCCCAAGCAATGTTCCTCGAAGACAGAGGTAGTAAATGCTTTTCATTTAAGAGATGTTGTTTTTTTTACAGAAAAGTGTTTTCTTCGCGGTACAATAAAGAACATTAAACCTCCAATTATTTTGACAGTTGTGTTGAAAAACGCTGCTACATTTTAAATCACATTAATTGCAAATTAAATGTTACAATGAACGAGACAATAGTAATCAAAACCTCACGGACATCTTCGCTTAGTACTGCCAGTCGTTGTTCTCTGCTTACTAACTAGGCTGAACAACTGGCTATAGACAAAAGGGGAGGCAGAAAGTAGAAAACTGTGTAGCTAACTCGTTTTCTTAAATAATAAAAACAGATTCCTTCCTACCAGACATAGTTACATAGAAAGCTTTATGGCTGGATAATAATTTGTCAAATCATAACAAAAACACAATTGTTGCATTGACATAAGGTCTACCTCGTTTACTACTAGTTGGCTTTCTGTGTAGCCAGCTAGATGGCTTGGGTGCTATCTGCACAGCTACCTAGCTGGTTAACCTACAATCTCCTAGTTAACATGTAGAACTACAGTTACCTAGCTGGTTAACCTACAATCTCCTAGTTAACATGTAGAACTACAGTTACCTAGCTGGTTAACCTACAATCTCCTAGTTAACATGTAGAACTACAGTTACCTAGCTGGTTAACCTACAATCTCCTAGTTAACATGTAGAACTACAGTTACCTAGCTGGTTAACCTACAATCTCCTAGTTAACATGTAGAACTACAGTAGCACAGTTACCTAGCTGGTTAACCTACAATCTCCTAGTTAACATGTAGAACTACAGTTACCTAGCTGGTTAACCTACAATCTCCTAGTTAACATGTAGAACTACAGTAGCACAGCTACCTAGCTGGTTAACCTACAATCTCCTAGTTAACATGTAGAACTACAGTAGCACAGCTACCTAGCTGGTTAACCTACAATCTCCTAGTTAACATGTAGAACTACAGTTACCTAGCTGGTTAACCTACAATCTCCTAGTTAACATGTAGAACTACAGTAGCACAGCTTACCTAGCTGGTTAACCTACAATCTCCTAGTTAACATGTAGAACTACAAAGTTACCTAGCTGGTTAACCTACAATCTCCTAGTTAACATGTAGAACTACAGTAGCACAGTTACCTAGCTGGTTAACCTACAATCTCCTAGTTAACATGTAGAACTACAGTTACCTAGCTGGTTAACCTACAATCTCCTAGTTAACATGTAGAACTACAGTAACACAGCTACCTAGCTGGTTAACCTACAATCTCCTAGTTAACATGTAGAACTACAGTAGCACAGTTACCTAGCTGGTTAACCTACAATCTCCTAGTTAACATGTAGAACTACAGTTACCTAGCTGGTTAACCTACAACCTCCTAGTTAACATGTAGAACTACAGTAGCACAGCTACCTAGCTGGTTAACCTACAATCTCCTAGTTAACATGTAGAACTACAGTTACCTAGCTGGTTAACCTACAATCTCCTAGTTAACATGTAGAACTACAGTAGCACAGTTACCTAGCTGGTTAACCTACAATCTCCTAGTTAACATGTAGAACTACAGTAGCACAGCTACCTAGCTGGTTAACCTACAATCTCCTAGTTAACATGTAGAACTACAGTAGCACAGCTACCTAGCTGGTTAACCTACAATCTCCTAGTTAACATGTAGAACTACAGTTACCTAGCTGGTTAACCTACAATCTCCTAGTTAACATGTAGAACTACAGTAGCACAGTTACCTAGCTGGTTAACCTACAATCTCCTAGTTAACATATAGAACTACAGTAGCACAGTTACCTAGCTGGTTAACCTACAATCTCCTAGTTAACATGTAGAACTACAGTAGCACAGTTACCTAGCTGGTTAACCTACAATCTCCTAGTTAACATGTAGAACTACAGTAGCACAGCTACCTAGCTGGTTAACCTACAATCTCCTAGTTAACATGTAGAACTACAGTAGCACGGCTACCTAGCTGGTTAACCTACAATCTCCTAGTTAACATGTAGAACTACAGTAGCACAGTTACCTAGCTGGTTAACCTACAATCTCCTAGTTAACATGTAGAACTACAGTAGCACAGTTACCTAGCTGGTTAACCTACAATCTCCTAGTTAACATGTAGAACTACAGTAGCACAGTTACCTAGCTGGTTAACCTACAATCTCCTAGTTAACAAGTAGAACTACAGTAGCACAGTTACCTAGCTGGTTAACCTACAATCTCCTAGTTAACATGTAGAACTACAGTAGCACAGCTACCTAGCTGGTTAACCTACAATCTCCTAGTTAACGTGTAGAACTACAGTAGCATAGTTACCTAGCTGGTTAACCTACAATCTCCTAGTTAACATGTAGAACTACAGTAGCACAGTTACCTAGCTGGTTAACCTACAATCTCCTAGTTAACATGTAGAACTACAGTAGCACAGCTACCTAGCTGGTTAACCTACAATCTCCTAGTTAACATGTAGAACTACAGTAGCAGTTACCTAGCAGGTTAACCTACAATCTCCTAGTTAACATGTAGAACTACAGTTACCTAGCTGGTTAACCTACAATCTCCTAGTTAACATGTAGAACTACAGTAGCACAGTTACCTAGCTGGTTAACCTACAATCTCCTAGTTAACATGTAGAACTACAGTTACCTAGCTGGTTAACCTACAATCTCCTAGTTAACATGTAGAACTACAGTAGCACAGCTACCTAGCTGGTTAACCTACAATCTCCTAGTTAACATGTAGAACTACAGTAGCACAGTTACCTAGCTGGTTAACCTACAATCTCCTAGTTAACATGTAGAACTACAGTAGCACAGTTACCTAGCTGGTTAACCTACAATCTCCTAGTTAACATGTAGAACTACAGTAGCACAGTTACCTAGCTGGTTAACCTACAATCTCCTAGTTAACATGTAGAGCTACAGTAGCACAGTTACCTAGCTGGTTAACCTACAATCTCCTAGTTAACATATAGAACTACAGTAGCACAGCTACCTAGCTGGTTAACCTACAATCTCCTAGTTAACATGTAGAACTACAGTTACCTAGCTGGTTAACCTACAATCTCCTAGTTAACATGTAGAACTACAGTTACCTAGCTGGTTAACCTACAATCTCCTAGTTAACATGTAGAACTACAGTTACCTAGCTGGTTAACCTACAATCTCCTAGTTAACATATAGAACTACAGTAGCACAGTTACCTAGCAGGTTAACCTACAATCTCCTAGTTAACATGTAGAACTACAGTAGCACAGTTACCTAGCTGGTTAACCTACAATCTCCTAGTTAACATGTAGAACTACAGTAGCACAGTTACCTAGCTGGTTAACCTACAATCTCCTAGTTAACATGTAGAACTACAGTAGCACAGTTACCTAGCTGGTTAACCTACAATCTCCTAGTTAACATGTAGAACTACAGTAGCACAGTTACCTAGCTGGTTAACCTACAATCTCCTAGTTAACATGTAGAACTACAGTAGCACAGCTACCTAGCTGGTTAACCTACAATCTCCTAGTTAACATGTAGAACTACAGTAGCATAGTTACCTAGCTGGTTAACCTACAATCTCCTAGTTAACATGTAGAACTACAGTAGCACAGCTACCTAGCTGGTTAACCTACAATCTCCTAGTTAACATGTAGAACTACAGTTACCTAGCTGGTTAACCTACAATCTCCTAGTTAACATGTAGAACTACAGTTACCTAGCTGGTTAACCTACAATCTCCTAGTTAACATGTAGAACTACAGTAGCACAGCTACCTAGCTGGTTAACCTACAATCTCCTAGTTAACATGTAGAACTACAGTTACCTAGCTGGTTAACCTACAATCTCCTAGTTAACATGTAGAACTACAGTTACCTAGCAGGTTAACCTACAATCTCCTAGTTAACATGTAGAGCTACAGTAGCACAGTTACCTAGCTGGTTAACCTACAATCTCCTAGTTAACATGTAGAGCTACAGTAGCACAGTTACCTAGCAGGTTAACCTACAATCTCCTAGTTAACATGTAGAACTACAGTAGCACAGTTACCTAGCTGGTTAACCTACAATCTCCTAGTTAACATATAGAACTACAGTAGCACAGCTACCTAGCTGGTTAACCTACAATCTCCTAGTTAACATGTAGAACTACAGTTACCTAGCTGGTTAACCTACAATCTCCTAGTTAACATGTAGAACTACAGTAGCACAGTTACCTAGCTGGTTAACCTACAATCTCCTAGTTAACATGTAGAACTACAGTTACCTAGCTGGTTAACCTACAATCTCCTAGTTAACATGTAGAACTACAGTAGCACAGTTACCTAGCAGGTTAACCTACAATCTCCTAGTTAACATGTAGAACTACAGTAGCACAGTTACCTAGCTGGTTAACCTACAATCTCCTAGTTAACATGTAGAACTACAGTAGCACAGTTACCTAGCTGGTTAACCTACAATCTCCTAGTTAACGTGTAGAACTACAGTAGCACAGCTACCTAGCTGGTTAACCTACAATCTCCTAGTTAACGTGTAGAACTACAGTAGCATAGTTACCTAGCTGGTTAACCTACAATCTCCTAGTTAACATGTAGAACTACAGTAGCACAGCTACCTAGCTGGTTAACCTACAATCTCCTAGTTAACATGTAGAACTACAGTTACCTAGCTGGTTAACCTACAATCTCCTAGTTAACATGTAGAACTACAGTTACCTAGCTGGTTAACCTACAATCTCCTAGTTAACATGTAGAACTACAGTTACCTAGCTGGTTAACCTACAATCTCCTAGTTAACATGTAGAACTACAGTTACCTAGCTGGTTAACCTACAATCTCCTAGTTAACATGTAGAACTACAGTAGCACAGTTACCTAGCAGGTTAACCTACAATCTCCTAGTTAACATGTAGAACTACAGTAGCACAGTTACCTAGCTGGTTAACCTACAATCTCCTAGTTAACATATAGAACTACAGTAGCACAGTTACCTAGCTGGTTAACCTACAATCTCCTAGTTAACATGTAGAACTACAGTAGCACAGTTACCTAGCTGGTTAACCTACAATCTCCTAGTTAACGTGTAGAACTACAGTAGCACAGCTACCTAGCTGGTTAACCTACAATCTCCTAGTTAACGTGTAGAACTACAGTAGCATAGTTACCTAGCTGGTTAACCTACAATCTCCTAGTTAACATGTAGAACTACAGTAGCACAGCTACCTAGCTGGTTAACCTACAATCTCCTAGTTAACATGTAGAACTACAGTTACCTAGCTGGTTAACCTACAATCTCCTAGTTAACATGTAGAACTACAGTTACCTAGCTGGTTAACCTACAATCTCCTAGTTAACATGTAGAACTACAGTTACCTAGTTGGTTAACCTACAATCTCCTAGTTAACATGTAGAACTACAGTAGCACAGTTACCTAGCAGGTTAACCTACAATCTCCTAGTTAACATGTAGAACTACAGTTACCTAGCTGGTTAACCTACAATCTCCTAGTTAACATGTAGAACTACAGTAGCACAGTTACCTAGCTGGTTAACCTACAATCTCCTAGTTAACATGTAGAACTACAGTTACCTAGCTGGTTAACCTACAATCTCCTAGTTAACATGTAGAACTACAGTAGCACAGTTACCTAGCAGGTTAACCTACAATCTCCTAGTTAACATGTAGAACTACAGTAGCACAGTTACCTAGCTGGTTAACCTACAATATCCTAGTTAACATATAGAACTACAGTAGCACAGTTACCTAGCTGGTTAACCTACAATCTCCTAGTTAACATATAGAACTACAGTAGCACAGCTACCTAGCTGGTTAACCTACAATCTCCTAGTTAACATGTAGAACTACAGTTACCTAGCTGGTTAACCTACAATCTCCTAGTTAACATGTAGAACTACAGTTACCTAGCTGGTTAACCTACAATCTCCTAGTTAACATGTAGAACTACAGTTACCTAGCTGGTTAACCTACAATCTCCTAGTTAACATGTAGAACTACAGTAGCACAGTTACCTAGCAGGTTAACCTACAATCTCCTAGTTAACATGTAGAACTACAGTAGCACAGTTACCTAGCTGGTTAACCTACAATCTCCTAGTTAACATGTAGAACTACAGTAGCACAGTTACCTAGCTGGTTAACCTACAATCTCCTAGTTAACATGTAGAACTACAGTAGCACAGTTACCTAGCTGGTTAACCTACAATCTCCTAGTTAACATGTAGAACTACAGTTACCTAGCTGGTTAACCTACAATCTCCTAGTTAACATGTAGAACTACAGTAGCACAGTTACCTAGCTGGTTAACCTACAATCTCCTAGTTAACATGTAGAACTACAGTAGCACAGTTACCTAGCTGGTTAACCTACAATCTCCTAGTTAACATGTAGAACTACAGTAGCACAGTTACCTAGCTGGTTAACCTACAATCTCCTAGTTAACATGTAGAACTACAGTTACCTAGCTGGTTAACCTACAATCTCCTAGTTAACATGTAGAACTACAGTAGCACAGTTACCTAGCTGGTTAACCTACAATCTCCTAGTTAACATGTAGAACTACAGTTACCTAGCTGGTTAACCTACAATCTCCTAGTTAACATGTAGAACTACAGTAGCACAGTTACCTAGCTGGTTAACCTACAATCTCCTAGTTAACATGTAGAACTACAGTAGCACAGTTACCTAGCTGGTTAACCTACAATCTCCTAGTTAACATGTAGAACTACAGTAGCACAGTTACCTAGCTGGTTAACCTACAATCTCCTAGTTAACATGTAGAACTACAGTAGCACAGTTACCTAGCTGGTTAACCTACAATCTCCTAGTTAACATGTAGAACTACAGTAGCACAGTTACCTAGCAGGTTAACCTACAATCTCCTAGTTAACATGTAGAACTACAGTAGCACAGTTACCTAGCTGGTTAACCTACAATCTCCTAGTTAACATGTAGAACTACAGTAGCACAGTTACCTAGCTGGTTAACCTACAATCTCCTAGTTAACATGTAGAACTACAGTAGCACAGCTTACCTAGCTGGTTAACCTACAATCTCCTAGTTAACGTGTAGAACTACAGTAGCATAGTTACCTAGCTGGTTAACCTACAATCTCCTAGTTAACATGTAGAACTACAGTAGCACAGCTACCTAGCTGGTTAACCTACAATCTCATAGTTAACATGTAGAACTACAGTAGCACAGTTACCTAGCTGGTTAACCTACAATCTCCTAGTTAACATGTAGAACTACAGTAGCACAGCTACCTAGCTGGTTAACCTACAATCTCCTAGTTAACATGTAGAACTACAGTAGCACAGTTACCTAGCTGGTTAACCTACAATATCCTAGTTAACATATAGAACTACAGTAGCACAGCTACCTAGCTGGTTAACCTACAATCTCCTAGTTAACATGTAGAACTACAGTAGCACAGTTACCTAGCTGGTTAACCTACAATCTCCTAGTTAACATGTAGAACTACAGTAGCACAGTTACCTAGCAGGTTAACCTACAATCTCCTAGTTAACATGTAGAACTACAGTTACCTAGCTGGTTAACCTACAATCTCCTAGTTAACATGTAGAACTACAGTAGCACAGTTACCTAGCAGGTTAACCTACAATCTCCTAGTTAACATGTAGAACTACAGTAGCACAGTTACCTAGCTGGTTAACCTACAATATCCTAGTTAACATATAGAACTACAGTAGCACAGTTACCTAGCTGGTTAACCTACAATCTCCTAGTTAACATATAGAACTACAGTAGCACAGCTACCTAGCTGGTTAACCTACAATCTCCTAGTTAACATGTAGAACTACAGTTACCTAGCTGGTTAACCTACAATCTCCTAGTTAACATGTAGAACTACAGTAGCACAGTTACCTAGCAGGTTAACCTACAATCTCCTAGTTAACATGTAGAACTACAGTTACCTAGCTGGTTAACCTACAATCTCCTAGTTAACATGTAGAACTACAGTAGCACAGTTACCTAGCTGGTTAACCTACAATCTCCTAGTTAACATGTAGAACTACAGTTACCTAGCTGGTTAACCTACAATCTCCTAGTTAACATGTAGAACTACAGTTACCTAGCTGGTTAACCTACAATCTCCTAGTTAACATGTAGAACTACAGTTACCTAGCTGGTTAACCTACAATCTCCTAGTTAACATGTAGAACTACAGTAGCACAGTTACCTAGCTGGTTAACCTACAATCTCCTAGTTAACATGTAGAACTACAGTAGCACAGTTACCTAGCTGGTTAACCTACAATCTCCTAGTTAACATGTAGAACTACAGTAGCACAGTTACCTAGCTGGTTAACCTACAATCTCCTAGTTAACATGTAGAACTACAGTAGCACAGTTACCTAGCTGGTTAACCTACAATCTCCTAGTTAACATGTAGAACTACAGTAGCACAGCTACCTAGCTGGTTAACCTACAATCTCCTAGTTAACATGTAGAACTACAGTAGCACAGTTACCTAGCTGGTTAACCTACAATCTCCTAGTTAACATGTAGAACTACAGTAGCACAGTTACCTAGCTGGTTAACCTACAATCTCCTAGTTAACATGTAGAACTACAGTAGCACAGCTACCTAGCTGGTTAACCTACAATCTCCTAGTTAACATGTAGAACTACAGTTACCTAGCTGGTTAACCTACAATCTCCTAGTTAACATGTAGAACTACAGTAGCACAGTTACCTAGCTGGTTAACCTACAATCTCCTAGTTAACATGTAGAACTACAGTAGCACAGTTACCTAGCTGGTTAACCTACAATCTCCTAGTTAACATGTAGAACTACAGTAGCACAGTTACCTAGCTGGTTAACCTACAATCTCCTAGTTAACATGTAGAACTACAGTAGCACAGTTACCTAGCTGGTTAACCTACAATCTCCTAGTTAACATGTAGAACTACAGTAGCACAGTTACCTAGCTGGTTAACCTACAATCTCCTAGTTAACATGTAGAACTACAGTTACCTAGCTGGTTAACCTACAATCTCCTAGTTAACATGTAGAACTACAGTAGCACAGTTACCTAGCTGGTTAACCTACAATCTCCTAGTTAACATGTAGAACTACAGTAGCACAGTTACCTAGCTGGTTAACCTACAATCTCCTAGTTAACATGTAGAACTACAGTAGCACAGTTACCTAGCTGGTTAACCTACAATCTCCTAGTTAACATGTAGAACTACAGTAGCACAGTTACCTAGCTGGTTAACCTACAATCTCCTAGTTAACATGTAGAACTACAGTAGCACAGTTACCTAGCTGGTTAACCTACAATCTCCTAGTTAACATGTAGAACTACAGTAGCACAGTTACCTAGCAGGTTAACCTACAATCTCCTAGTTAACATGTAGAACTACAGTAGCACAGTTACCTAGCTGGTTAACCTACAATCTCCTAGTTAACATGTAGAACTACAGTAGCACAGTTACCTAGCTGGTTAACCTACAATCTCCTAGTTAACATGTAGAACTACAGTAGCACAGTTACCTAGCTGGTTAACCTACAATCTCCTAGTTAACATGTAGAACTACAGTTACCTAGCTGGTTAACCTACAATCTCCTAGTTAACATGTAGAACTACAGTTACCTAGCTGGTTAACCTACAATCTCCTAGTTAACATGTAGAACTACAGTAGCACAGTTACCTAGCTGGTTAACCTACAATCTCCTAGTTAACATGTAGAACTACAGTAGCACAGTTACCTAGCTGGTTAACCTACAATCTCCTAGTTAACATGTAGAACTACAGTAGCACAGTTACCTAGCTGGTTAACCTACAATCTCCTAGTTAACATGTAGAACTACAGTAGCACAGTTACCTAGCTGGTTAACCTACAATCTCCTAGTTAACATGTAGAACTACAGTAGCACAGTTACCTAGCTGGTTAACCTACAATCTCCTAGTTAACATGTAGAACTACAGTAGCACAGTTACCTAGCTGGTTAACCTACAATCTCCTAGTTAACATGTAGAACTACAGTAGCACAGTTACCTAGCTGGTTAACCTACAATCTCCTAGTTAACATGTAGAACTACAGTAGCACAGTTACCTAGCTGGTTAACCTACAATCTCCTAGTTAACATGTAGAACTACAGTAGCACAGTTACCTAGCTGGTTAACCTACAATCTCCTAGTTAACATGTAGAACTACAGTAGCACAGTTACCTAGCTGGTTAACCTACAATCTCCTAGTTAACATGTAGAACTACAGTAGCACAGTTACCTAGCTGGTTAACCTACAATCTCCTAGTTAACATGTAGAACTACAGTAGCACAGTTACCTAGCTGGTTAACCTACAATCTCCTAGTTAACATGTAGAACTACAGTAGCACAGTTACCTAGCTGGTTAACCTACAATCTCCTAGTTAACATGTAGAACTACAGTAGCACAGTTACCTAGCTGGTTAACCTACAATCTCCTAGTTAACATGTAGAACTACAGTAGCACAGTTACCTAGCTGGTTAACCTACAATCTCCTAGTTAACATGTAGAACTACAGTTACCTAGCTGGTTAACCTACAATCTCCTAGTTAACATGTAGAACTACAGTAGCACAGTTACCTAGCTGGTTAACCTACAATCTCCTAGTTAACATGTAGAACTACAGTAGCACAGTTACCTAGCTGGTTAACCTACAATCTCCTAGTTAACATGTAGAACTACAGTAGCACAGTTACCTAGCTGGTTAACCTACAATCTCCTAGTTAACATGTAGAACTACAGTAGCACAGTTACCTAGCTGGTTAACCTACAATCTCCTAGTTAACATGTAGAACTACAGTAGCACAGTTACCTAGCTGGTTAACCTACAATCTCCTAGTTAACATGTAGAACTACAGTAGCACAGTTACCTAGCTGGTTAACCTACAATCTCCTAGTTAACATGTAGAACTACAGTAGCACAGTTACCTAGCTGGTTAACCTACAATCTCCTAGTTAACATGTAGAACTACAGTAGCACAGTTACCTAGCTGGTTAACCTACAATCTCCTAGTTAACATGTAGAACTACAGTAGCACAGTTACCTAGCTGGTTAACCTACAATCTCCTAGTTAACATGTAGAACTACAGTAGCACAGTTACCTAGCTGGTTAACCTACAATCTCCTAGTTAACATGTAGAACTACAGTAGCACAGTTACCTAGCTGGTTAACCTACAATCTCCTAGTTAACATGTAGAACTACAGTAGCACAGTTACCTAGCTGGTTAACCTACAATCTCCTAGTTAACATGTAGAACTACAGTAGCACAGTTACCTAGCTGGTTAACCTACAATCTCCTAGTTAACATGTAGAACTACAGTAGCACAGTTACCTAGCTGGTTAACCTACAATCTCCTAGTTAACATGTAGAACTACAGTAGCACAGTTACCTAGCTGGTTAACCTACAATCTCCTAGTTAACATGTAGAACTACAGTAGCACAGTTACCTAGCTGGTTAACCTACAATCTCCTAGTTAACATGTAGAACTACAGTAGCACAGTTACCTAGCTGGTTAACCTACAATCTCCTAGTTAACATGTAGAACTACAGTAGCACAGTTACCTAGCTGGTTAACCTACAATCTCCTAGTTAACATGTAGAACTACAGTAGCACAGTTACCTAGCTGGTTAACCTACAATCTCCTAGTTAACATGTAGAACTACAGTAGCACAGTTACCTAGCTGGTTAACCTACAATCTCCTAGTTAACATGTAGAACTACAGTAGCACAGTTACCTAGCTGGTTAACCTACAATCTCCTAGTTAACATGTAGAACTACAGTAGCACAGTTACCTAGCTGGTTAACCTACAATCTCCTAGTTAACATGTAGAACTACAGTAGCACAGTTACCTAGCTGGTTAACCTACAATCTCCTAGTTAACATGTAGAACTACAGTAGCACAGTTACCTAGCTGGTTAACCTACAATCTCCTAGTTAACATGTAGAACTACAGTAGCACAAAGTTACCTAGCTGGTTAACCTACAATCTCCTAGTTAACATGTAGAACTACAGTAGCACAGTTACCTAGCTGGTTAACCTACAATCTCCTAGTTAACATGTAGAACTACAGTAGCACAGTTACCTAGCTGGTTAACCTACAATCTCCTAGTTAACATGTAGAACTACAGTAGCACAGTTACTCAGCTGGTTAACCTACAATCTCCTAGTTAACATGTAGAACTACAGTAGCACAGTTACCTAGCTGGTTAACCTACAATCTCCTAGTTAACATGTAGAACTACAGTAGCACAGTTACCTAGCTGGTTAACCTACAATCTCCTAGTTAACATGTAGAACTACAGTAGCACAGTTACCTAGCTGGTTAACCTACAATCTCCTAGTTAACATGTAGAACTACAGTAGCACAGTTACCTAGCTGGTTAACCTACAATCTCCTAGTTAACATGTAGAACTACAGTAGCACAGTTACCTAGCTGGTTAACCTACAATCTCTAGTTAACATGTAGAACTACAGTAGCACAGTTACCTAGCTGGTTAACCTACAATCTCCTAGTTAACATGTAGAACTACAGTAGCACAGTTACCTAGCTGGTTAACCTACAATCTCCTAGTTAACATGTAGAACTACAGTAGCACAGTTACCTAGCTGGTTAACCTACAATCTCCTAGTTAACATGTAGAACTACAGTAGCACAGTTACCTAGCTGGTTAACCTACAATCTCCTAGTTAACATGTAGAACTACAGTAGCACAGTTACCTAGCTGGTTAACCTACAATCTCCTAGTTAACATGTAGAACTACAGTAGCACAGTTACCTAGCTGGTTAACCTACAATCTCCTAGTTAACATGTAGAACTACAGTAGCACAGTTACCTAGCTGGTTAACCTACAATCTCCTAGTTAACATGTAGAACTACAGTAGCACAGTTACCTAGCTGGTTAACCTACAATCTCCTAGTTAACATGTAGAACTACAGTAGCACAGTTACCTAGCTGGTTAACCTACAATCTCCTAGTTAACATGTAGAACTACAGTAGCACAGTTACCTAGCTGGTTAACCTACAATCTCCTAGTTAACATGTAGAACTACAGTAGCACAGTTACCTAGCTGGTTAACCTACAATCTCCTAGTTAACATGTAGAACTACAGTAGCACAGTTACCTAGCTGGTTAACCTACAATCTCCTAGTTAACATGTAGAACTACAGTAGCACAGTTACCTAGCTGGTTAACCTACAATCTCTAGTTAACATGTAGAACTACAGTAGCACAGTTACCTAGCTGGTTAACCTACAATCTCCTAGTTAACATGTAGAACTACAGTAGCACAGTTACCTAGCTGGTTAACCTACAATCTCCTAGTTAACATGTAGAACTACAGTAGCACAGTTACCTAGCTGGTTAACCTACAATCTCCTAGTTAACATGTAGAACTACAGTAGCACAGTTACCTAGCTGGTTAACCTACAATCTCCTAGTTAACATGTAGAACTACAGTAGCACAGTTACCTAGCTGGTTAACCTACAATCTCCTAGTTAACATGTAGAACTACAGTAGCACAGTTACCTAGCTGGTTAACCTACAATCTCCTAGTTAACATGTAGAACTACAGTAGCACAGTTACCTAGCTGGTTAACCTACAATCTCCTAGTTAACATGTAGAACTACAGTAGCACAGTTACCTAGCTGGTTAACCTACAATCTCTAGTTAACATGTAGAACTACAGTAGCACAGTTACCTAGCTGGTTAACCTACAATCTCCTAGTTAACATGTAGAACTACAGTAGCACAGTTACCTAGCTGGTTAACCTACAATCTCCTAGTTAACATGTAGAACTACAGTAGCACAGTTACCTAGCTGGTTAACCTACAATCTCCTAGTTAACATGTAGAACTACAGTAGCACAGTTACCTAGCTGGTTAACCTACAATCTCCTAGTTAACATGTAGAACTACAGTAGCACAGTTACCTAGCTGGTTAACCTACAATCTCCTAGTTAACATGTAGAACTACAGTAGCACAGTTACCTAGCTGGTTAACCTACAATCTCCTAGTTAACATGTAGAACTACAGTAGCACAGTTACCTAGCTGGTTAACCTACAATCTCCTAGTTAACATGTAGAACTACAGTAGCACAGTTACCTAGCTGGTTAACCTACAATCTCCTAGTTAACATGTAGAACTACAGTAGCACAGTTACCTAGCTGGTTAACCTACAATCTCCTAGTTAACATGTAGAACTACAGTAGCACAGTTACCTAGCTGGTTAACCTACAATCTCCTAGTTAACATGTAGAACTACAGTAGCACAGTTACCTAGCTGGTTAACCTACAATCTCCTAGTTAACATGTAGAACTACAGTAGCACAGTTACCTAGCTGGTTAACCTACAATCTTCCTAGTTAACATGTAGAACTACAGTAGCACAGTTACCTAGCTGGTTAACCTACAATCTCCTAGTTAACATGTAGAACTACAGTAGCACAGTTACCTAGCTGGTTAACCTACAATCTCCTAGTTAACATGTAGAACTACAGTAGCACAGTTACCTAGCTGGTTAACCTACAATCTCCTAGTTAACATGTAGAACTACAGTAGCACAGTTACCTAGCTGGTTAACCTACAATCTCCTAGTTAACATGTAGAACTACAGTAGCACAGTTACCTAGCTGGTTAACCTACAATCTCCTAGTTAACATGTAGAACTACAGTAGCACAGTTACCTAGCTGGTTAACCTACAATCTCCTAGTTAACATGTAGAACTACAGTAGCACAGTTACCTAGCTGGTTAACCTACAATCTCCTAGTTAACATGTAGAACTACAGTAGCACAGTTACCTAGCTGGTTAACCTACAATCTCCTAGTTAACATGTAGAACTACAGTAGCACAGTTACCTAGCTGGTTAACCTACAATCTCCTAGTTAACATGTAGAACTACAGTAGCACAGTTACCTAGCTGGTTAACCTACAATCTCCTAGTTAACATGTAGAACTACAGTAGCACAGTTACCTAGCTGGTTAACCTACAATCTCCTAGTTAACATGTAGAACTACAGTAGCACAGTTACCTAGCTGGTTAACCTACAATCTCCTAGTTAACATGTAGAACTACAGTAGCACAGTTACCTAGCTGGTTAACCTACAATCTCCTAGTTAACATGTAGAACTACAGTAGCACAGTTACCTAGCTGGTTAACCTACAATCTCCTAGTTAACATGTAGAACTACAGTAGCACAGTTACCTAGCTGGTTAACCTACAATCTCCTAGTTAACATGTAGAACTACAGTTACCTAGCTGGTTAACCTACAATCTCCTAGTTAACATGTAGAACTACAGTAGCACAGTTACCTAGCTGGTTAACCTACAATCTCCTAGTTAACATGTAGAACTACAGTAGCACAGTTACCTAGCTGGTTAACCTACAATCTCCTAGTTAACATGTAGAACTACAGTAGCACAGTTACCTAGCTGGTTAACCTACAATCTCCTAGTTAACATGTAGAACTACAGTAGCACAGTTACCTAGCTGGTTAACCTACAATCTCCTAGTTAACATGTAGAACTACAGTAGCACAGTTACCTAGCTGGTTAACCTACAATCTCCTAGTTAACATGTAGAACTACAGTAGCACAGTTACCTAGCTGGTTAACCTACAATCTCCTAGTTAACATGTAGAACTACAGTAGCACAGTTACCTAGCTGGTTAACCTACAATCTCCTAGTTAACATGTAGAACTAC
Source organism: Brachymystax lenok tsinlingensis (assembly GCA_030435695.1). NCBI lineage: Eukaryota > Metazoa > Chordata > Actinopteri > Salmoniformes > Salmonidae > Brachymystax > Brachymystax lenok. The sequence goes on from CM059780.1 coordinate 87,010,072, forward strand.
AGTAGCACAGTTACCTAGCTGGTTAACCTACAATCTCCTAGTTAACATGTAGAACTACAGTAGCACAGTTACCTAGCTGGTTAACCTACAATCTCCTAGTTAACATGTAGAACTACAGTAGCACAGTTACCTAGCTGGTTAACCTACAATCTCCTAGTTAACATGTAGAACTACAGTAGCACAGTTACCTAGCTGGTTAACCTACAATCTCCTAGTTAACATGTAGAACTACAGTAGCACAGTTACCTAGCTGGTTAACCTACAATCTCCTAGTTAACATGTAGAACTACAGTAGCACAGTTACCTAGCTGGTTAACCTACAATCTCCTAGTTAACATGTAGAACTACAGTAGCACAGTTACCTAGCTGGTTAACCTACAATCTCCTAGTTAACATGTAGAACTACAGTAGCACAGTTACCTAGCTGGTTAACCTACAATCTCCTAGTTAACATGTAGAACTACAGTAGCACAGTTACCTAGCTGGTTAACCTACAATCTCCTAGTTAACATGTAGAACTACAGTAGCACAGTTACCTAGCTGGTTAACCTACAATCTCCTAGTTAACATGTAGAACTACAGTAGCACAGTTACCTAGCTGGTTAACCTACAATCTCTAGTTAACATGTAGAACTACAGTAGCACAGTTACCTAGCTGGTTAACCTACAATCTCCTAGTTAACATGTAGAACTACAGTAGCACAGTTACCTAGCTGGTTAACCTACAATCTCCTAGTTAACATGTAGAACTACAGTAGCACAGTTACCTAGCTGGTTAACCTACAATCTCCTAGTTAACATGTAGAACTACAGTAGCACAGTTACCTAGCTGGTTAACCTACAATCTCTAGTTAACATGTAGAACTACAGTAGCACAGTTACCTAGCTGGTTAACCTACAATCTCCTAGTTAACATGTAGAACTACAGTAGCACAGTTACCTAGCTGGTTAACCTACAATCTCCTAGTTAACATGTAGAACTACAGTAGCACAGTTACCTAGCTGGTTAACCTACAATCTCCTAGTTAACATGTAGAACTACAGTAGCACAGTTACCTAGCTGGTTAACCTACAATCTCCTAGTTAACATGTAGAACTACAGTAGCACAGTTACCTAGCTGGTTAACCTACAATCTCCTAGTTAACATGTAGAACTACAGTAGCACAGTTACCTAGCTGGTTAACCTACAATCTCCTAGTTAACATGTAGAACTACAGTAGCACAGTTACCTAGCTGGTTAACCTACAATCTCCTAGTTAACATGTAGAACTACAGTAGCACAGTTACCTAGCTGGTTAACCTACAATCTCCTAGTTAACATGTAGAACTACAGTAGCACAGTTACCTAGCTGGTTAACCTACAATCTCCTAGTTAACATGTAGAACTACAGTAGCACAGTTACCTAGCTGGTTAACCTACAATCTCCTAGTTAACATGTAGAACTACAGTAGCACAGTTACCTAGCTGGTTAACCTACAATCTCCTAGTTAACATGTAGAACTACAGTAGCACAGTTACCTAGCTGGTTAACCTACAATCTCCTAGTTAACATGTAGAACTACAGTAGCACAGTTACCTAGCTGGTTAACCTACAATCTCCTAGTTAACATGTAGAACTACAGTAGCACAGTTACCTAGCTGGTTAACCTACAATCTCCTAGTTAACATGTAGAACTACAGTAGCACAGTTACCTAGCTGGTTAACCTACAATCTCCTAGTTAACATGTAGAACTACAGTAGCACAGTTACCTAGCTGGTTAACCTACAATCTCCTAGTTAACATGTAGAACTACAGTAGCACAGTTACCTAGCTGGTTAACCTACAATCTCCTAGTTAACATGTAGAACTACAGTAGCACAGTTACCTAGCTGGTTAACCTACAATCTCCTAGTTAACATGTAGAACTACAGTAGCACAGTTACCTAGCTGGTTAACCTACAATCTCTAGTTAACATGTAGAACTACAGTAGCACAGCTACCTAGCTGGTTAACCTACAATCTCCTAGTTAACATGTAGAACTACAGTAGCACAGTTACCTAGCTGGTTAACCTACAATCTCCTAGTTAACATGTAGAACTACAGTAGCACAGTTACCTAGCTGGTTAACCTACAATCTCCTAGTTAACATGTAGAACTACAGTAGCACAGTTACCTAGCTGGTTAACCTACAATCTCCTAGTTAACATGTAGAACTACAGTAGCACAGTTACCCAGCTGGTTAACCTACAATCTCCTAGTTAACATGTAGAACTACAGTAGCACAGTTACCTAGCTGGTTAACCTACAATCTCCTAGTTAACATGTAGAACTACAGTAGCACAGTTACCTAGCTGGTTAACCTACAATCTCCTAGTTAACATGTAGAACTACAGTAGCACAGTTACCTAGCTGGTTAACCTACAATCTCCTAGTTAACATGTAGAACTACAGCTTACCTAGCTGGCTAACC
>CM059780.1:87012625-87175125 GCA_030435695.1 Brachymystax lenok tsinlingensis
TGTTGCATTTATTGTTTTGTTCAGTGTACATTGAGATGCAGTGAAATTACATTGAATTCATTCAAGTACAATTTATAAAAAATAAAACATTTATAACTTATAGATGATACATTATATATTTATGGTATTGTGTTGTATTGTATTTACTGAAAATTACAACTGGTCACAAAGTGTAAATATGTGTTTTTATAAATTGGTTGATTGTTATTAATGTTGTTACTAGTTTGGCTAGTAACGTTAGGAGTGCTCTGTCCCTGTCCTTGTTGTGTCTCTGCCTTCTCTGCACCGGTAGGCTTCCAGTCATTGCCGTAAGGCTTGAGAACATTGGCTCGCCAAACTACCTGTAACTTCCTTCCTACAGCACGTAAAGACATAGAAATGGGATCCATGAGTTCATCGGACTCTGGGTAACTAGATACAATGATAGTGGAATATTTTAAGTTATTAAAAGGCTTTGCAGACTGTTAATCTAATATTGACTCAATTGCCTTGTAACGTTAGGAGTGCTCTGTCCCTGTTATGTCTGCCCTCTCGAATCAAATCAAATTTTAGTTGTCACATGCGCCGAATACAACAGGTGTAGTAGACCTTACCGCGCTCACCCAAGGATCATACCCTTTTCATTTATTTTTCTCCTAAGTGACATACCCAAATCTAACTGCCTGTAGCCCAGGACCTGGAGCAAGGACGTGCATATTCTTGATACCATTTGAAAGGAAACACTTTGCCCTATCTGCTGCCAACATACTGACTTAAATCTCTAGCCACTTTAAATAATAGAAAATTGGATGTAACAAATGTATCACTAGCCACTTTAAACAATTTTGTATATAATGTTTACATATCCGACATTACTCATATCAAATGTATACACTGTACTCTATACCATCTACTGAATCTTGCCTATGCCGTTCGGTCATCGACTCAAATCTCTAGCCACTTTAATAATTAAAAAGTGGATGTAATAAATGTATCACTAGCCACTTTAAACGATGCCATTTTTATATAATGTTTACATATCCTACATTACTCATCTCATATGTATATACTGTACTCCATACCATCTACTGCATCTTGCCTACGCCGGTCAGCCATCGCTCATCCATATATTTATATGTACATACTCATATTCATTCCTTTACACTTGTGTGTGTATAAGGTAGTTGTTGTGAAATTGTTAGATTACTCGTTAGATACTACTGCATGGTCGGAACTAGAAGCACAAGCATTTCGCTACACTCACATTAACATCTGCTAACCATGTGTATGTGACCAATAAAATTTGATTTGACTTGATTTGCATATTCTTGATACCATTTGAAAGGAAAAACACTTTGAAATTTGTGAAATGAATGTAGGAGAATATAACACGTTACATCTGGTAAAAGATAATACAAACCAAAAAACAAATGCGTTTTAAAAAGTTGTATTTTTCATCGTCTTTGAAATACAAGAGAACGGCCATTCTTTCAGATAGGAGTCTAGGTGTAATTTAGATTTTGGCCACCAGATGGCAGCAGTGTGTGTGCAAAGTTTTCAGACTGATCCAGTGAAGAATTAGTCTGCCAGGAGTTTGCCCAAATGTGCCGAATTGGTCAATTGATACATTTTCAAGTACATAACTATAGAGAACATTCAAAATTGCTATGGTAATTAAAAAAAATATATATGTTTACACACTTCCAGGAATGTCATGCATGATGGATCATTAGCTTATACACTAACTTTCACACATCTAGATGGCCGGGCGGCGTGGGTGTGGAGCCAGAGACAGCAGTAGGATCAAACTGTAGACCCCAGTTCCTACATTTGAACATAAAAAATGCTATATTTTATCTCTGGGAACCCTCAGGATGACAAATCAGAGCCAGATTACTGAATGGAAGTACATTATTTACCTTCAGAGGTGAATGTATCAAACCAGTTGCCGTGATTAGGTTTTTGTTGTTGTGCACTCTCCTCAAAACAATAGCATGGTATTGTTTCACTGTAATAGCTACTGTAAATTGGACAGTGCAGTTAGATTAACAAGAATTAAAGCTTTGTGCCCATATAAGACATGTCCATGTCCCAGAAAGTTGGCTGTTGTATACAACGTCATTCTAGTCACATTAGCGCACGTTAGCAACAACCGTCCTGGTTTAGGGACACCGATCCCGTATAGTTTTTTAATCAATAATGCAGTTAAGAAATTGGGGACAATAAAATAACAATAATGAGGCTATATGCAGGGGGTACCGGTACAGAGTCAATGTGGAGGCTATATACAGGGGGTACCGGTACAGAGTCAATGTGGAGGCTATATACAGGGGGTACCGGTACAGAGTCAATGTGGAGACTATATACAGGGGGTACCGGTACAGAGTCAATGTGGAGACTATATACAGGGGGTACCGGTACAGAGTCAATGTGGAGGCTATATACAGGGGGTACCGGTACAGAGTCAATGTGCTGTGGTACAGGTTAGTGGTAATTTGTAAAGTGACTATGCATTGATAATAAACAGCGAGTAGCAGCAGTGTAAAAACAAAGGGGGGGGTCAATGTAAATAGTCCGGTGTCTATTTGATGAATTGTTCAGCAGTCTTATGGCTTGGGGGGGTAGAAGCTGTTAAGGAGCCTTTTGGTCCTAGACTTGGTGCTCCGGTACCGCTTGCTGTGCGGTAGCAGAATGAACAGTCTATGACTTGCGTGACTGGAGTCTAGTATATAGGTTCTAGATGTCAGGAAACTTGGCCCCAGTGATGTACTGGGCCGTTCGCACTACTCTCTGTAGCGCCTTACAGTCAGATGCAGAGCAGTTGCCATACCAGGCGGTGACGCAACCGGTCAGGATGTTCTCGATTGTGCAGCTGTAGAACCTTTTGAGGTTCTGGGGATCCATGCCAAATCTTTTCAGTCTCCTGAGGGTAAAAGGTGTTGTCATACCCTCTCTACGACTGTCTTGGTGTGTTTGGACCATGATAGTTCGTTGGTGACGTGGACATCAAGGAACTTGAAGCTCTCGACCCGCTACACTTCAGCCCCGTCGACGTTTTCCTGTAGTCCACGATCAGCTCCATTGTCTTGCTCATGTTGAGGGAGAGGTTGGCCTGGCACCACACGGCCAGGTCTCTGACCACCTCGCTATAGGCTGTCTCGTCGTTGTCGGTGATCAGGCCTACCACTGTTGTGTCATTGACAAACTTAATGATGGTGTTGGAGTCATGCTTGGCCACGCTGTCGTTGGTGAACAGGGAACACAGGATGGGACTAAGCACACACCCCTGAGCGGCCAGCGTGGCAGATGTTGCTGCCTACCACCTGGAAGAGGCCCATCAGGAAGTCCAGGATCCAGTTGCAGAAGGAGGTATTAGTCCCAGGGTCCTTAGCTTAGTGATGAGCTTTGTGGACGCTGAGCTGTAGTCAATGAACAGCATTCCCACATAGGTGTTACTTTTGTCCAGGTGAGAGAGGGCAGTGTGGAGTGCGATGGAGATTGCGTCATCTGTGGATCTGTTGTGGTGGTATGAGAATTGGAGTGGGTCTAGGGTTTCCGGCATGATGGTGGTGTGTGTGTGTTTTGATTTAGAATAGACCGTTATCATCCACCTCAGGGGGGAAAAGTACGTCATCTATGCACTTAAATAGCAAATGGAGGACACTTTTCCCATGGTTCATTTTCATGCCAGCCAGGTAGGCTATACTCATGTTGTAAAGAGAAGCAATGTGCTTAATATTAGGAAAATTGAGAAATAAATAGAAGGCCTAGCCTATAGAAAGTGGATGGGATCCTCCTCTTTTTAATAGAGGCCATCACTCTGTTTTATCCTGCAATTGCAGAGCCTATAGAAATGTTGCGCAACATGAGCTCTCATGATATGTATGATTAGATTTTTCGATCACATTTGCATTGAACGTCAGAGTGATTAGAGGGACAATCGAGTGCCGAGTACCTGGCAGTTAGCAAGTTTGGTAGGCTACTAATGACCTAGAAACGTCTAAAACGGTCACGTTGAACTTGACTGCCATCATGACCGTCGGTGTGGAGGTAACATGGTCACCGTAACAGCCCTATAACCCACCCCACCTGAGGCATTGCAACGACAGCAGCTAAGAGGGGAAATGAGAATGGAGCAGCAACCTGCTGGTTTTCCAGCATTCCAAGTGAAGCTGGTTGAGAGAATGCCAAGAGTGTGCAAAGCTGTCATTAAGGTAAAAGGGTGGCTACTTTGAAGAATCTGTTTAACACTTTTAGTTACTACATGATTCCATATGTGTTATTTCATAGTGTTGATGTCTTCACTATTATTCTACAATGTAGACAATAGTAATAATAAAGAATAACCCAAACTTTTGACCGGTACTGTAGACTTGGGGTATAATATTCTGCCCATATTAATAAATTTATATAGGCCCCAAAAATATTTGTAGTCATACATGATTTAATGAAAAGCATTAAACATACACATTTAATAACAGACTCAAACATTCATGCAATAGGCTACAGCTTCCCAACTTCCCCAGCGCTTCACAGATTCCCCAGCGCTTCACAGATTCCCCAGCGCTTCACAGATTCCCTGAGAAACTCGATGTATTGTAGACTCACACAGACTAAAGAGTAGCGGACGAAGGAGTTGGCTTCTGCTGCAGTGTTGGTTGTGAAACGTTATGCGTTGTGGCAGTGCTTCGGTTCTGGGGTTATGTTCTGTGGTTGAGTTTTGTTGTCTCCTTGTGCCTCAGTCTCTGCCCTCTCTGCGTCCATGTATGCCTGGACAGACCTCCACAGGGCTTGGATGTTCCCCTCTCCGAACCCTGACGCACCTCTCCTCTCTATTAGCTCCAGGAAGAATGTGTCCTCTGAGAAGATGGGCTTGGTGAACACCTGGAGCAGGTACCTGTTTAGAGGGAATGAGATGGACTTGATGAACACCTGGAGCAGGTACCTGTTTAGAGGGAATGAGATGGACTTGGTGAACACCTGGAGCAGGTACCTGTTTAGAGGGAATGAGATGGACTTGGTGAACACCTGGAGCAGGTATCTATTTCGAGGGAATGAGAATATGGACTTGGTGAACACCTGGAGCAGGTATCTGTTTAGAGGGAATGCGATGGACTTGGTGAACACCTGGAGCAGGTATCTATTTCGAGGGAATGAGAAGATGGACTTGGTGAACACCTGGAGCAGGTATCTGTTTAGAGGGAATGAGATGGACTTGGTGAATACCTGGAGCAGGTACCTGTTTAGAGGGAATGAGATGGACTTGGTGAACACCTGGAGCAGGTACCTGTTTAGAGGGAATGAGAAGATGGGCTTGGTGAACACCTGGAGCAGGTACCTGTTTAGAGGGAATGAGAAGATGGGCTTGGTGAACACCTGGAGCAGGTACCTGTTTAGAGGGAATGAGAAGATGGACTTGGTGAACACCTGGAGCAGGTACCTGTTTAGAGGGAATGAGATGGACTTGGCGAACACCTGGAGCAGGTATCTATTTCGAGGGAATGAGAAGATGGGCTTGGCGAACACCTGGAGCAGGTACCTGTTTAGAGGGAATGAGAAGATGGGCTTGGTGAACACCTGGAGCAGGTACCTGTTTAGAGGGAATGAGAAGATGGACTTGGTGAACACCTGGAGCAGGTACCTGTTTAGAGGGAATGAGATGGACTTGGTGAACACCTGGAGCAGGTATCTGTTTAGAGGGAATGAGAAGATGGACTTGGTGAACACCTGGAGCAGGTATCTGTTTAGAGGGAATGAGATGGACTTGGTGAACACCTGGAGCAGGTATCTGTTTAGAGGGAATGAGATGGACTTGGTGAACACCTGGAGCAGGTATCTGTTTAGAGGGAATGAGATGGACTTGGTGAACACCTGGAGCAGGTATCTGTTTAGAGGGAATGAGATGGACTTGGTGAACACCTGGAGCAGGTACCTGTTTAGAGGGAATGAGAAGATGGGCTTGGTGAACACCTGGAGCAGGTACCTGTTTAGAGGGAATGAGAAAAGAGGAAAACATAGGTTTGATACAGTGAGGGAAGAGTATTTGATCCCCTGCTGATTTTGCCCACTGACAAAGAAATGATCAGTCTATAATTTTAATGGTAGGTTTATTTGAACAGTGAGAGACAGAATAACAACAAAATAAATCCAGAAAAATGTTATAAATGGAATTGCATTTTAATGAGGGAAATAAGTATTTGACCACCTCTCAATCAGAAAGATTTCTGGCTCCCAGGTGTCTTTTATACAGGTAACGAGCTGAGATTAGGAGCACACTCTTAAAGGGAGTGCTCCTAATCTCAGTTTGTTACCTGTATAAAAGACACCTGTCCACAGAAGCAATCAATCAGATTCTAAACTCTCCACCATGGCCAAGACCAAAGAGCTCTCCAAGGATGTCAGGGACAAGATTGTAGACCTACACAAGGCTGGAATGGGCTACAAGACCATCGCCAAGCAGCTTGGTGAGAAAGTGACAACAGTTGGTGTGATTATCCTCAAATGGAAGAAACACAAAAGAACTGTCAATCTCCCTCTGCCTGGGGCTCCATGCAAGATCTCACCTCATGGAGTTGCAATGATCATGAGAACGGTGAGGAATCAGCCCAGAACTACACAGGAGGATCTTGTCAATGATCTCAAGGCAGCTGGGACCATAGTCACCAAGAAAACAATTGGTAACACACTACGCCATGAAGGACTGAAATCCTGCAGCGCCCGCAAGGTCCCCCTGCTCAAGAAAGCACATATACATGCCCGTCTGAAGTTTGCTAATGAACATCTGAATGATTCAGAGGACATCAGGGTGAAAGTGTTGTGGTCAGATGAGACCAAAATCGAGCTCTTTGGCATCAACTCAACACGCCGTGTTTGGAGGAGGAGGAATGCTGCCTATGACCCCAAGAAAACCATTCCCACCGTCAAACATGGAGGTGGAAACATTATGCTTTGGGGGTGTTTTTCTGCTAAGGGGACAGGACAACTTCACCGCATCAAAGGGACGATGGACGGGGCCATGTACCGTCAAATCTTGGGTGAGAACCTCTTTCCCTCAGCCAGGGCATTGAAAATGGGTCGTGGATGGGTATTCCAGCATGACAATGACCCAAAACACACAGCCAAGGCAACAAAGGAGTGGCTCAAGAAGAAGCACATTAAGGTCCTGGAGTGGCCTAGCCAGTCTCCAGACCTTAATCCCATAGAAAATCTGTGGAGGAGCTGAAGGTTCGAGTTGGCCAAACGTCAGCCTCGAAACCTTAATGACTTGGAGAAGATCTGCAGAGGAGTGGGACAAAATCCCTCCTGAGATGTGTGCAAACCTGGTGGCCAACTACAAGAAACGTCTGACCTCTGTGATTGCCAACAAGGGTTTTGCCACCAAGTACTAAGTCATGTTTTGCAGAGGGGTCAAATACTTATTTCCCTCATTAAAATGCAATTCCATTTATAAAATTCTTCACATGCGTTTTTCTGGATTTTTTTGTTGTTATTCTGTCTCTCACTGTTCAAATAAACCCACCATTAAAATTATAGACTGATCATTTCTTTGTCAGTGGGCAAATGTACAAAATCAGCAGGGGATCAAATACTTTTTTCCCCCTCACTGTATATCGGATAGCCTCAACCTCAGTCAGTCATTCTAAGGACGCTGGGTGTCTCACTTCCTTGAAGGTTTGGTTTTTCATCATCATTAGAAAACATTTAAAAAGGAGATGTTGGTGAAGTGGAGACTAATGATCGGCCCCTATGCTGCGACGGATCGGCCCCTATGCTGCGACGGATCGGCCCCTATGCTGCGACGGATCGGCCCCTATGCTGCGACGGATCGGCCCCTATGCTGCGACGGATCGGCCCCTATGCTGCGACGGAACGGCCACTATGCTGCGACGGAACGGCCCCTATGCTGCGACGGATCGGCCCCTATGCTGCGACGGATCGGCCCCTATGCTGCGACGGAACGGCCCCTATGCTGCGACGGATCGGCCCCTATGCTGCGACGGAACGGCCACTATGCTGCGACGGAACGGCCACTATGCTGCGACGGATCGGCCCCTATACTGCGACGGATCGGCCCCTATACTGCGACGGAACGGCCCCTATACTGCGACGGAACGGCCCCTATACTGCGACGGAACGGCCCCTATACTGCGACGGAACGGCCCCTATACTGCGACGGAACGGCCCCTATGCTGCGACGGATCGGCCCCTATACTGCGGTTGATCGGTCTCTATACTGTGTTGAGACGAAGCAGAGCAGTCGACACGCCGTCGTCTCATCAGAACTGAAATAAAGTACTATATTGAAAACCCACGACATGTCTTTGAGGAACACTAGCATTTGATACCTATAGGCTAGCTAATGAATCTGGTACCTTTTCTTCTGCGTGTCCGTAGTCTGACAGGAGGAGTCCGTCTGGGCCTGGCGCAGGTCTGTGTCCAGGAGGATGCCATGCCCAGACAGCATCTGGGGGTCGTAACCTGCGTCCTCCATCTCCTGCTGTTTACCCACCTGCCACAGGACAGACACAGGGGTCAATGAGCACCGCGGTAGTAGACATTACGCTGGACTTCCTGTCTGACTGGAAGGGCAGGCGTTTCATTAACCTACGGGTTGCGTGCCCCACGTCATCCATTGTGCGGTCGGGCGTCACATGGCTACGTCATACGATGTGGTTAAGCTGACATGTTAAATACCTATCCAGGCGCTGTCAGATCTGGCTGTATACTGCAATGTGGTGGAGAGGAACTCGACCAACAACATCAATGGTGTTCAATCACTTCCAGTAAACAACTTCCAGTAGACGCACGCAGAGCTACAGACGGCTGTTTGGGCTCATTTCAATGATAAAATGTACTGGAAGCATAACGCATGGGTCATCTCACACACACACACACACACACACACACACACACACACGTTTCAGTCACAAGTAAGAGGGACGGACGGACATGAGTGAGGGACGGACGGACATGAGTGAGGGACGGACGGACATGAGTGAGGGACGGACGGACATGAGTGACGGACATGAGTGAGGGACGGACGGACATGAGCGAGAGAGACGGACGGACATGAGCGAGAGAGACGGACGGACATGAGCGAGAGAGACGGACGGACATGAGTGCGGGACGGACATGAGCGAGAGAGACGGACGGACATGAGCGAGAGAGACGGACGGACATGAGTGAGGGACGGACGGACATGAGTGAGGGACGGACATGAGTGAGGGACGGACATGAGTGAGGGACGGACATGAGTGAGGGAGATTTTAGATGAAAGTTAAATAAAATTATTTATAATTATTAGGTGCAATCAATATGGTAGTAGCTCCACCCTGCTCTCTGATAGGCTAAGTGGAAGTTTCACCATATTGCTTACACCAATCAAATACTCTAAGGGTTCCATTTGGTGTGAGCCATTGAGTGCTATGGTGACGGAGTGAGACAAACCTCTGTGTAGTAGGCAGGTGGAGGAGAAAAGAAGTGGACTCCTGCCTGGCCCATGGTCTCTGCTGTGGACACTATGTCCTGTGTGTACAATCCAATGTGCTGGATCCCCGGGCCTCTGTGCTGCTCTAGGAAGGTATCCACCTGGTTCCTGCCTGAAACAGACACCATTCAGACACACAGACAGAAGATAGACAAGATTCAGGTCTCGGCAGGTGGCAATTCATTATAATTAAAATTGGTCATGGGTAAATGCATAGCCTCTTTCTCTCAATCCATCTATTCCTCACATCATCTCTCCTAACTAGAGGTTGACACCAGAACAGGACCGGATTCTGGCAGGAATGGGAGTGAAGTTCTAGAGTCCATTTCGACACAGGATCAACAGTCTATACTAATAGTTATAAACTGAGTTTTTTGGGGGGGGGCAGGAATATGTCATGTGTGGAGCATTTCTTCAAAACAACAGTGTAGCAATTTGAGTTTAAAAATAAATACAAATAAAAAGTCATTTCCCCCTTTGGCTCACTCTCTCGCGCCAGTCATTAGGCTACCTCAGATGCTAACCTACATTAGTAGGCTAACTTATAAGGTCTTCAAAATGGAAGAATTGCAATGTCTTGTTGCAGCCAAGGTCCCACCACTAGCGTTGCAGCCAAGGTCCCACCACTAGCGTTGCAGCCAAGGTCCCACCACTAGCGTTGCAGCCAAGGTCCCACCACTAGCGTTACAGCCAAGGTCCCACCACTAGCGTTGCAGCCAAGGTCCCACCACTAGCGTTGCAGCCAAGGTCCCACCACTAGCGTTGCAGCCAAGGTCCCACCACTAGCGTTACAGCCAAGGTCCCACCACTAGCGTTACAGCCAAGGTCCCACCACTAGCGTTACAGCCAAGGTCCCACCACTAGCGTTACAGCCAAGGAAAGAGCGACGTTTAATCTACATTTGATGGAGTCGTCTTTGACAGCGAAGAAACCCGAGTACACGGCTTGTAAAAAACAAATGCTGCGTTTTAATCAAATAGTCAACCAACCAGAGAGCGGGACAATAGTCAACCAACCAGAGAGCGGGACAACAGTCAACCAACCAGAGAGCGGGACAATAGTCAACCAACCCGGAGAGCGGGACAATAGTCAACCAACCAGAGAGCGGGACAAGCGGCCTGAAACGGCCTAGCTGCTCTACCCCCCAACAGCTGCCCTACCCCCAACAGCTGCCCTACCCCCAACAGCTGCCCTACCCCCAACAGCTGCCCTACCCCCAACAGCTGCCCTACCCCCAACAGCTGCCCTACCCCCAACAGCTTCTCTATCCCAAACAGCTACCCTACCCCCAACAGCTTTAGCATCAAGCCCAATTGTTTGCGTATTTAACTCACCGCGTGACATTTGAGGTGAAGTGTGAAATAAAAATAGATTGACTTGTGCCGTACTGCCTCTCTGGTGTTCTTGTATTTTTTTTAGGTTGATGTTGGAATTGTATTGTTTGTCATCATTGTAATCACCTGGCCACCACGGCCTATGCGTTGCCTTACCTCCCTTATCTTACCTCATATGCACTCACTGTATATAGACTTATGTTCTACTGTATTATTGACTGTGTGTTTGTTTTACTCCAATGTGTAACTCTGTTGTTTTTGTTGTGTGTCAAACTGCTTTGCTTTATCTTGGCCAGGTCGCAGTTGTAAATGAGAACTTGTTCTCAACTGGCCTACCTGTATTATGACATCATTTAGAACTACCTGGTTAAATAAAGGTGTATTATGACATCATATAGAACTACCTGGTTAAATAAAGGTGTATTATGACATCATATAGAACTACCTGGTTAAATAAAGGTGTATTATGACATCATATAGAACTACCTGGTTAAATAAAGGTGTATTATGACATCATATAGAACTACCTGATTAAATAAAAGGTGTATTATGACATCATACAGAACTACCTGGTTAAATAAAGGTGTATTATGACATCATATAGAACTACCTGGTTAAATAAAGGTGAAATACATAAATAAAACGTGTTAAATCTGTTGAAAATGTTAATATGTACACAGCGCTCAGATGTACAGATTTACACTAGTGAGCAGACCATCCTGCTGGGGGGCTCTGTCCACATGCTCCAGCCTTCATCCAGCTATTTAGGTCATTTACAATACGTTCTCACGCAGAGATTTAGGCCTACGGTCAGAACATTTAACTAAAATAGGCAACGCAACCACATATCACAGTCGCAATATTGCATTATTTGTAATATTTTCTAAACGACGGGGACGGACTTTTATCAGAAAGGGACAGGAAAGTTCTGGGGTTATAGAACTGTTGGCGGATCAGGACAGGTACAGGGGGAAACACTTTGACAGGACTGGATTTTCATTCCCGTGTCAACCTCTACTCCTAACCTCCATCGCATCCTATTAAAAAGACGAGGGACCTTTGACCTTCTCTTCCAAAACAGGTGAGAAAGAGGCGGGAGAGAGGATTTGAGGAACCGTGGGGAAAAAAAACACAAAATACTAAGAAATGAGCAGTAGAACTCTTTGAAAGTAATGACCTTGTTCAGGCAGCGACTCTGCAATGACAAACTTGCAGTCCGGCTCTTTCTTATCTGTGAAGGGAAGCTCGATTCCTGTTTCGCTGCATTTCCAGTACTCCATGGCCGTGAGACGCAGTCCAATGTCCTCCTTGTTCAGAACATAGCCCTCATCCACATCCTCATTGCTGCTCAGGGAAACACACAGAATCACATTTCTTTATTGTCCCAGATGGGACATTTGTAAACAGACAAAAACAACAAACATTTACAGAAAGAGACGTCTTATGTCTTCATTGTTGATCCCATAGACATCCTATTAAAATGAGTATTTAAAATGCCTAATTATATAGTTTATCCTTATAGCGTAGCCTGGGTACCAAACCCGGTTTGTGTTATCATTCCAATCCTTGTCATACGGTTTTGGCTCATGACACGGAGTGGCATGACAACACTAAACAGGTCTGGTGCCCCAACCTAAAAACAACTGTTCAATACTGTTCAATAACTTCAGAGTGCATTCACTGCATCAGTTTTTTTGTATTGAGCTGCCCAATCGGTAATCATCCAACAATTCATTACTTTCATTTGCAGAACCATAAAAAAAAAAGGCCACCTAACCTGTCAATGAAGAACCTCTGGAAGCCAAAGTGGCGCTCATACCAGCTCATGACTTGCGGGGTGCACCGTCTGGGGCAAGCATAGGTGATGTGATCAAAATGAGTGATTGGACACGACTCTGTCCCCTTAGCCACGGCCGTGTCATTCTCCGTCCCGTTTTCAACCTCCCGAAAGCCGGGCAAGAAGCTCCCGTTATATTGACTCGTGTCGACGAGCGTGTGGTTCACATTCCCCATGATTGATTTGACCACAGAATAGGTGACAAGCCCCTGGTCGTCACACACCTGCGTCGGGGCCACCAGGAATTCGCAGCCAAGTTGGCGAAGGGACTTGAATGACCTCTCCACATCGTCTACTTGGAAACAGACGTTAGACGCCGTGTCCACGGCGTAGTGTGGCTGGACATCGTAGAGACATGTCCAGTCCGTGTTGGTCGGTCCTGGTTGCGACTCGGAGGGACAATCCGCCGCGCCGCTGGACAGCGTTACTCCGTTCCATTCAACGGGGGACCTGTTTGGTCTCTCGTTGACGACGAAAATCGCCGCTCCTTTCCTGAAAGCCAACTGTTTTGACTTCTCCGTCAGCCTCGTAACAAATAAATTAAACTTGAATTTAGAAACCAGTTCGTGCGCTATTTTATCCACGTTTGTAACGTGGAGCGAAATGTGATGCAACCGGCTTAGGTAGGCTGCCATTTTGTTATGACGTCAAGTTGGTGTGTGTGTGTCGCCGAAAAGAAACACACTTTATATAGGGTCCAGCTGGGACGTCTCCTCTCAGAGCTGTCTCTAACTCTCTATGCCTTATATAGGGTCCAGCTGGGACGTCTCCTCTCAGAGCTGTCTCTAACTCTCTATGCCTTATATAGGGTCCAGCTGGGACGTCTCCTCTCAGAGCTGTCTCTAACTCTCTATGTCTTATATAGGGTCCAGCTGGGACGTCTCCTCTCAGAGCTGTCTCTAACTCTCTATGCCTTATATAGGGTCCAGCTGGGACGTCTCCTCTCAGAGCTGTCTCTAACTCTCTATGTCTTATATAGGGTCCAGCTGGGACGTCTCCTCTCAGAGCTGTCTCTAACTCTCTATGTCTTATATAGGGTCCAGCTGGGACGTCTCCTCTCAGAGCTGTCTCTAACTCTCTATGTCTTATATAGGGTCCAGCTGGGACGTCTCCTCTCAGAGCTGTCTCTAACTCTCTATGCCTTATATAGGGTCCAGCTGGGACGTCTCCTCTCAGAGCTGTCTCTAACTCTCTATGTCTTATATAGGGTCCAGCTGGGACGTCTCCTCTCAGAGCTGTCTCTAACTCTCTATGTCTTATATAGGGTCCAGCTGGGACGTCTCCTCTCAGAGCTGTCTCTAACTCTCTATGTCTTATATAGGGTCCAGCTGGGACGTCTCCTCTCAGAGCTGTCTCTAACTCTCTATGTCTTATATAGGGTCCAGCTGGGACGTCTCCTCTCAGAGCTGTCTCTAACTCTCTATGTCTTATATAGGGTCCAGCTGGGACGTCTCCTCTCAGAGCTGTCTCTAACTCTCTATGTCTTATATAGGGTCCAGCTGGGACGTCTCCTCTCAGAGCTGTCTCTAACTCTCTATGCCTTATATAGGGTCCAGCTGGGACGTCTCCTCTCAGAGCTGTCTCTAACTCTCTATGCCTTATATAGGGTCCAGCTGGGACGTCTCCTCTCAGAGCTGTCTCTAACTCTCTATGTCTTATATAGGGTCCAGCTGGGACGTCTCCTCTCAGAGCTGTCTCTAACTCTCTATGTCTTATATAGGGTCCAGCTGGGACGTCTCCTCTCAGAGCTGTCTCTAACTCTCTATGTCTTATATAGGGTCCAGCTGGGACGTCTCCTCTCAGAGCTGTCTCTAACTCTCTATGTCTTATATAGGGTCCAGCTGGGACGTCTCCTCTCAGAGCTGTCTCTAACTCTCTATGTCTTATATAGGGTCCAGCTGGGACGTCTCCTCTCAGAGCTGTCTCTAACTCTCTATGTCTTATATAGGGTCCAGCTGGGACGTCTCCTCTCAGAGCTGTCTCTAACTCTCTATGCCTTATATAGGGTCCAGCTGGGACGTCTCCTCTCAGAGCAGTCTCTAACTCTCTATGCCTTATATAGGGTCCAGCTGTCTCTAACTCTCTATGTCTTATATAGGGTCCAGCTGGGACGTCTTCTCTCAGAGCTGTCTCTAACTCTCTATGTCTTATATAGGGTCCAGCTGGGACGTCTCCTCTCAGAGCAGTCTCTAACTCTCTATGTCTTATATAGGGTCCAGCTGGGACGTCTCCTCTCAGAGCAGTCTCTAACTCTCTATGCCTTATATAGGGTCCAGCTGGGACGTCTCCTCTCAGAGCTGTCTCTAACTCTCTATGTCTTATATAGGGTCCAGCTGGGACGTCTCCTCTCAGAGCTGTCTCTAACTCTCTATGTCTTATATAGGGTCCAGCTGGGACGTCTCCTCTCAGAGCAGTCACTCTGTGTCACTAGATATATGTGCTCTGTGTCATTAGATATATGTGCTCTGTGTCACTAGATATATGTGCTCTGTGTCACTAGATACATGTGCTCTGTGTCATTAGATACATGTGCTCTGTGTCATTAGATACATGTGCTCTGTGTCATTAGATACATGTGCTCTGTGTCATTAGATACATGTGCTCTGTGTCCTTAGATACATGTGCTCTGTGTCATTAGATACATGTGCTCTGTGTCATTAGATACATGTGCTCTGTTTCATTAGATACATGTGCTCTGTGTCATTAGATACATGTGCTCTGTGTCATTAGATACATGTGCTCTGTGTCATTAGATACATGTGCTCTGTGTCACTAGATATATGTGCTCTGTGTCACTAGATACATGTGCTCTGTGTCATTAGATACATGTGCTCTGTGTCATTAGATACATGTGCTCTGTGTCCTTAGATACATGTGCTCTGTGTCATTAGATACATGTGCTCTGTGTCCTTAGATACATGTGCTTTGTGTCATTAGATACATGTGCTCTGTGTCCTTAGATACATGTGCTCTGTGTCATTAGATATATGTGCTCTGTGTCATTTGACACCATTAAACATGCACCTGTCTGGGGGTGTAGACACGACTGGTTATTCCTGTAACTGTGTAGTGGCCAACTATGTACTCTTGCTACGGTTACACCTCTTGGGTCTTTTCCAGAACACGGGGTGTCCCTTTCAGAGGAGTCAGCAGGATGACATGTGTTGGTTATTTCCGTAGAGTGCCAAGGTCTGTTGCTACGGTCCTACATGCGTGAGCCTGGCTTAAGGCGACTACAGGTCTATTTTTGAACTATTTCTGTGGCTCTTTACGGGTTTCATGCCCTAATATAGGAAACCAAACTAAACTCAGTGCCAGGCAATAAGATAACGGTGGCTGAATGCCAGACGGGGATGAATCATTAAGAGGAGTTACTATGAGTGTGATGTAAAGAGGAATAATGTATAAAACGTCTGTGCCAAGACTGGAAAGGGGAGTTGCTTCATGAATCAGCTCGACTTTTGCTATATTGTTAATTAAAGTCTATTTGAAAGCACATGCCCGGACAGGGCCAAACAGGCAGGATATAACCCCACCCACTCTGCCAAAGCACAGCCCCCCATCACACCACTAGAGGGATATCTTCAACCACCAACTTACCATCCTGAGACAAGGCCGAGTATAGCCCACAAAGATCTCCGCCAGTCTGAAGCAGCTCATACGCTAGATGACAGCAGCATTGACCATGGCAACTTTTTACAGATGACCATTCTGCTGGGAAAGTACGACCTGTGTATGAAAGATCATCTCACTGCCTGCATAGAGAAAATCAACAAAAAAAAAACTGCATGAGTCTGGGTGAAGAGGTTGACATCTCTAATCACTCTATTATCAAAGACTACCATGGATAACGTCATTACCGCCGTCCAACACAGAAGGCAGGCCCACCGTAGCAAGTCAAATCTGGGAAGCTGGTATGTTTTCAGTCCAGATCGAGTCTACGCAGGACATTACAACACAAGATCGATGCTCTGTCATAGTCCCGATATGTGACGAAAACGTCAAATCCATGAGAGGCTTGTGGCCTGTGGTGAAATGCGAGGCATCCACTGGACGATATTTTGTCCAGGTACTGAGTGAAGTACTGGAAAACCATGAAGCTTGACATCAGCGAATGCATTGGCAATTCCACCGATGGGAGCCTCTAGTTTGCACGGCCAGTATAAAGGCTTCTCTGCCCTGCTCTCTGCAAAGTCCACCAATCAAGTGCATGTGTGGTTCGATGCAACACATTTTGAGCCTTGTTTTGGCAGACACACAACAGAGAGAGAGTCGAGTGGGTCCCTTTTTCTTCTCTCTCATTAACAACATAGCTGTGTTCTTCCGTGAATCCTACCAGAAGATGAACATTCGGGAGAAGGAGAGCGAGGACCCAAGACACGGACGTCGTGCTCCAATTGGAGAGACACGGCTGGTGGGCTACAGACAGTGCCTTAAATAGCCCCCCCCTTTTTTTTTCAATTTTCTCCTAAATGACATGCCCAAATCTAACTGCCTGTAGCTCAGGCCCTGAAGCAAGGATATGCATATTCTTGGTACCGTTTGAAAGGAAACACTTTGAAGTTTGTGGAAATGTGAATTGAATGTAGGAGAATATAACACAATAGATCTTGTAGAAGAAGATCTATTTTTTACCACCATCTTTGAAATGCAAGAGGAAGGTCACTGATAAAGCCATCACTCGGGGGTTGTAATTCCGATAGTGTCCACTAGATGGCAGCGGTGTATGTGCAAAGTTTCCGATGGATAACTTGGAGGTATGACTGAACCTCAAGACTTTTAGTGTGAAGTCACCCAGGTACATTTGGGAAAATCGTGAAGGAGACGTTCGCATTCATTTTCCATTTTTCTGCAAGAATATCGTCAAATCTGTTTACTTGGACTTTTTTTTTTTGCTTTCCAAGTATTAGTAGCCATATTATAAGTTCAACATTTCAAAACAACCAGTTTTCATAACTTCATAACTCTCCATATTCTTATAATTTTTGTCCAAAATGAAAAGGCTTGCTGTCGTACAAGGTTAGCAGCTACATTTTACAACATATACATGCTCATTGGCTATCTAGCTAGCTTTGTTTGACCCTGATTGGTGCTTATTTGACAAAGATACAGTTGTTCAAGTGATGGCCGCCCGCGTCATCGGCGTGCCATGAAGGCGTAGCTCTCTGACCAAATATAGTTTCCTATAGGATATACTACACCCCTAATGAAATAGTGAAGTCTTGTTACCTTCTAGGACCTCTGAGGAATAGATGCGAATGTGATTTGACTCGTTCAAACAAGGGGCGAGATTTTCACAGATTCCTTTCTTTGCAAATTGAACGAGTGGAAATACAAAATCGATCGTGCATGCTATATGGACCTTTTTAGAATATGAAAAAGGATTTTATCTAACAAAACGACACTTCATGTTATCTCTGGAACCCTTTGGATGATAAATCAGAGCCAGATTTCAGAACGTAAGTACACATTTCACCTTCTGAGGTGAATTTATCAAACCTATCGCGTTGAAAAATGTGTTTTGTTATTAGGAGCTCTCCTCAAACAATAGCATGGCATTTTTCCGCAGTAATAGCTACTGTAAATTGGACAGTGCAGTTATATTAACAGGAATTTAAGCTTTCAGCCAATATAAGACACTTCTATGTACCGACATTTCTTGTTTCTCTAAAATATGCGATCGTGACAGAAGGCGCTGCGTGATTTACAACTGTCCCGTTGACGGGAACGCCGATCATCCTTAAGAAGTTTTTAAGCAAACTAGACAGACACGACACTCCAAACACTCCAAACAAAATTGTCTAACGCAGTATTTGTATTTAGTGAGTCCGCCAGATCAGAGGCAGTAAGGACGACAATGTTATATTGATAGGTGTGTGAACTGGACCATATTGCTGTCCCGCCTGAGCATTCGAAATGCAACAAGTACTTTTAAGTGTCAGGGAAAATGGATGGAGTAAAAAAAAATACTTTACTACATTCCTAAAGAAAATAATGTAAAAGTAAAAGTTGTCAAAAATATAAATAGTAAAGTAAATTACAGATACACCCCAAAAAATACTTAAGTACTACTTTTTAAAGTATTTACTTTACACGCCTTTGCGTATCGGCCCTCTCATTGGCTAGAATCGTCCCACCTGTTCTCGCCTCCCGCCTGCCTTCCTTCTTTGAGGACATGTATTTCCATTGTTAGAGCGGTCACTCAACTATCTTGTCAATTTTATATATCATCTTCGCACCCCCCTCTCTCTCTCAAATTCAAATTCAAATTCAAGCTGCTTTATTGGCATGAAAAACATTGTGTCAATATTGCCAAAGCAACAATGTATACAATATACATTGTAATAAAATTAGAAACAATAACATATAATAATATAAAATGGTAGTAAATAATAATACAAAATTAAATACAAAAATAATAACAATAAAATGGTAAGTCAGTAGTAAAAATGTAATAAATTGAAAAAATCTAAATATGGAAAATTAAGCTATAACTAACTTATAACTAAATAATGGTAATCTACATCTGTACTACAACTACCATCATCATCACTACTACTGCCATCACCATCATCATTAAACTGCTATCATTACCATTACCACCCATACCACTACTATACGGAATGATAAACAACAATAATAATAGTAGTAACAATAATATTAATAACAATAACAGCTATAATTAGTATAATTAGGCTATAATTAGGCTCTCTCTCTCTCTCAATTCAATTCAATTAAATTTGCTTTATTGGCATGACGTAACAATGTACATAATGCCAAAGCTTACTTGGGATATTTACAATATGAAAATAAGAACAATCAAATATGTCAACAGGACAACAATAACCACCCATTGAACAATAACATCTCTCTCTCTCTCTCTCTCTCTCTCTCTCTCTCTTCTTCATCTCTGTCTGACTGTAACCAGAACAGGTGTATTGCCGCCACCTACTGGGTGGGGTGAAAACTGACACACTTTACCGCAGAATGGGACTGGGGGAAAAGGTGAAACACACACATATACTCCAAATATCTATGTACTACCAAAGCATCTGTGGTACTAGTCCGTCAGTCAGATGAAAATGTCTTTCCCCCCTCTCTATCTCCGTCGTGTTTTATGGCTTTTTGAGCAGGCGACGAGAAATGACGCAAGGGGAGTAGCTCAAATTGCTTGATCCTCGCGTCCCTCTCTCTTCTACATTTTTGTACATTTTCCCCAGTTAGCAGACGCTCTTATCCGGGGAGACTTACAGTAGTGAGTGCATTACATGTTTTTTCGTACTGGGGCCCCGTGGGAATTGAACCGACAACCCCTGGCGTTTCTACCTAACTGCACACGGGACCTTCTCTTCTCGAAACCCCATTGGAGACAAAACCAGAGGTCCCGCCCTTCTTGCCCGTGTCCTCCAATGGGTGTTGAGAAGCAGGAGAGGCTACGAGGAGACTGCGATAAGAGGCTCAACCTCGAGTCTTTTCGGAGATCCGGTTCATTTGGCTCATAAACGGCACTTCGTTCAGGAGGCCTAGTGCTTACAAATTAAGCTATGATATACCGTGAAAACATTTTTTTGCAAATCTCTAATGTCAAGCCTAAAAAGTTGCCTGACATCATGTCACATCGTGACATGTGACTTCAAATACATTTCACCTGACCAAATGATTAGATGGCCTGCAAAGAAAATGCATGTGGTGTGGAACAGAATGAGAATATCCTCACAAACGATTGTAATTCCTCACCGCAAGAACAATCTTCAAATACTTTTTGTTGTTGTTGTGTGTATAATTTATCTGCAGTTTAATCGTCTGTAGCTTAACAAAAAACTGAACAAAAGTCTATAAACAGTAATGAAAATGAGAGAGTCAAATGAACCCGCTCGTTCACAGATGCGATTCGGTTCCCGATGTAGAGCCGTTCAACAACAAACAACAACAACAAAAAAGAACCGATTGTTGTGGTTCGCGAACCGATTCATCACCACTAACCATGAAGTCCGAGGTGGGTGGGGGGGTGATTGACAACATGATATAAAGAACGAAGCGAAAGGGGAGATTTTTACACTATATAACACAGTCCCTTTAAAAAATATATATATATATATATATATTTTATTCCATAAGAGTTTCACCCGATGGAATAACATGTGAGAGAGAAAAGGAGGTTTTTTAAAAAAAGATCCAAGGACGACTCGATCAAAACCCAGAGGAGGACTGAGCGATTCAGGTTTGTTATGCTTCTGGACCAAGCAGGAA
This sequence comes from Brachymystax lenok tsinlingensis, assembly GCA_030435695.1. Classification (NCBI taxonomy): domain Eukaryota; kingdom Metazoa; phylum Chordata; class Actinopteri; order Salmoniformes; family Salmonidae; genus Brachymystax; species Brachymystax lenok. Next base: position 87,033,513 of record CM059780.1, read on the forward strand.
TAACTACACACCAGAGGGGAAGATACGACTGATCAATGACTTAGTTAGTTTAGGTAGCTAATGACGAGGATCGATTAATCGATGACAAAAATGACGATTTTCTTCACTATCGACTATATCGATCGGATTCGCTAGCTAGCTAGCTTACGCGTTAGCTACTAGTAATAGTTGATAAGATTGGCGAAACGGGTTTCAGGGGCAAGTTAACCGTTCGCTAACTAGCAAGAGTAACTAACTAGTTAGTTAACTAAGAACAATATCATTATTTTATTTTTAAAACGGGACCGTTCAATATTTCACCCCGACACAGACGGTATACAAGGAACAAACATGTCTGTCCGGTATCAAACCCCGACAGGTGGTGTGTCTCCATAACAAAACAGACAAATAGTTTTAGTATTTCACGCTAGTTAATGTTAATTAACTCTGGTTTGGAGGGGTTTGAGTTGTTTACCAACAGTACAATGTTTACTCAAGGTAACTACTCTACTCTGGTGGGTCCCTTAGTTACTAACTAGGTAGCTAGTTAATGTTAATTAACTCTGGTTTGGAGGGGTTGAGTTGTTTACCAACAGTACAATGTTTACTCAAGGTAACTACTCTACTCTGGTGGGTCCCTTAGTTACTAACTAGGTAGCTAGTTAATGTTAATTAACTCTGGTTTGGAGGGGGTTGAGTTGTTTGTCAACAGTACAATGTTTACTCAAGGTAACTACTCTACTCTGGTGGGTCCCTTAGTTACTAACTAGGTAGCTAGTTAATGTTAATTAACTCTGGTTTGGAGGGGGTTGAGTTGTTTGTCAACAGTACAATGTTTACTCAAGGTAACTACTCTACTCTGGTGGGTCCCTTAGTTACTAACTAGGTAGCTAGTTAATGTTAATTAACTCTGGTTTGGAGGGGTTGAGTTGTTTACCAACAGTACAATGTTTACTCAAGGTAACTACTCTACTCTGGTGGGTCCCTTAGTTACTAACTAGGTAGCTAGTTAATGTTAATTAACTCTGGTTTGGAGGGGTTGAGTTGTTTACCAACAGTACAATGTTTACTCAAGGTAACTACTCTACTCTGGTGGGTCCCTTAGTTACTAACTAGGTAGCTAGTTAATGTTAATTAACTCTGGTTTGGAGGGGTTGAGTTGTTTACCAACAGTACAATGTTTACTCAAGGTAACTACTCTACTCTGGTGGGTCCCTTAGTTACTAACTAGGTAGCTAGTTAATGTTAATTAACTCTGGTTTGGAGGGGTTGAGTTGTTTACCAACAGTACAATGTTTACTCAAGGTAACTACTCTACTCTGGTGGGTCCCTTAGTTACTAACTAGGTAGCTAGTTAATGTTAATTAACTCTGGTTTGGAGGGGGTTGAGTTGTTTACCAACAGTACAATGTTTACTCAAGGTAACTACTCTACTCTGGTGGGTCCCTTAGTTACTAACTAGGTAGCTAGTTAATGTTAATTAACTCTGGTTTGGAGGGGTTGAGTTGTTTACCAACAGTACAATGTTTACTCAAGGTAACTACTCTACTCTGGTGGGTCCCTTAGTTACTAACTAGGTAGCTAGTTAATGTTAATTAACTCTGGTTTGGAGGGGTTGAGTTGTTTACCAACAGTACAATGTTTACTCAAGGTAACTACTCTACTCTGGTGGGTCCCTTAGTTACTAACTAGGTAGCTAGTTAATGTTAATTAACTCTGGTTTGGAGGGGTTGAGTTGTTTGTCAACAGTACAATGTTTACTCAAGGTAACTACTCTACTCTGGTGGGTCCCTTAGTTACTAACTAGGTAGCTAGTTAATGTTAATTAACTCTGGTTTGGAGGGGTTGAGTTGTTTACCAACAGTACAATGTTTACTCAAGGTAACTACTCTACTCTGGTGGGTCCCTTAGTTACTAACTAGGTAGCTAGTTAATGTTAATTAACTCTGGTTTGGAGGGGTTGAGTTGTTTACCAACAGTACAATGTTTACTCAAGGTAACTACTCTACTCTGGTGGGTCCCTTAGTTACTAACTAGGTAGCTAGTTAATGTTAATTAACTCTGGTTTGGAGGGGTTGAGTTGTTTACCAACAGTACAATGTTTACTCAAGGTAACTACTCTACTCTGGTGGGTCCCTTAGTTACTAACTAGGTAGCTAGTTAATGTTAATTAACTCTGGTTTGGAGGGGTTGAGTTGTTTGCCAACAGTACAATGTTTACTCAAGGTAACTACTCTACTCTGGTGGGTCCCTTAGTTACTAACTAGGTAGCTAGTTAATGTTAATTAACTCTGGTTTGGAGGGTTGAGTTGTTTGTCAACAGTACAATGTTTACTCAAGGTAACTACTCTACTCTGGTGGGTCCCTTAGTTACTAACTAGGTAGCTAGTTAATGTTAATTAACTCTGGTTTGGAGGGGGTTGAGTTGTTTGTCAACAGTACAATGTTTACTCAAGGTAACTACTCTACTCTGGTGGGTCCCTTAGTTACTAACTAGGTAGCTAGTTAATGTTAATTAACTCTGGTTTGGAGGGGGTTGAGTTGTTTGTCAACAGTACAATGTTTACTCAAGGTAACTACTCTACTCTGGTGGGTCCCTTAGTTACTAACTAGGTAGCTAGTTAATGTTAATTAACTCTGGTTTGGAGGGGTTGAGTTGTTTACCAACAGTACAATGTTTACTCAAGGTAACTACTCTACTCTGGTGGGTCCCTTAGTTACTAACTAGGTAGCTAGTTAATGTTAATTAACTCTGGTTTGGAGGGGTTGAGTTGTTTACCAACAGTACAATGTTTACTCAAGGTAACTACTCTACTCTGGTGGGTCCCTTAGTTACTAACTAGGTAGCTAGTTAATGTTAATTAACTCTGGTTTGGAGGGGTTGAGTTGTTTACCAACAGTACAATGTTTACTCAAGGTAACTACTCTACTCTGGTGGGTCCCTTAGTTACTAACTAGGTAGCTAGTTAATGTTAATTAACTCTGGTTTGGAGGGGTTGAGTTGTTTACCAACAGTACAATGTTTACTCAAGGTAACTACTCTACTCTGGTGGGTCCCTTAGTTACTAACTAGGTAGCTAGTTAATGTTAATTAACTCTGGTTTGGAGGGGTTGAGTTGTTTACCAACAGTACAATGTTTACTCAAGGTAACTACTCTACTCTGGTGGGTCCCTTAGTTACTAACTAGGTAGCTAGTTAATGTTAATTAACTCTGGTTTGGAGGGGGTTGAGTTGTTTGTCAACAGTACAATGTTTACTCAAGGTAACTACTCTACTCTGGTGGGTCCCTTAGTTACTAACTAGGTAGCTAGTTAATGTTAATTAACTCTGGTTTGGAGGGGTTGAGTTGTTTACCAACAGTACAATGTTTACTCAAGGTAACTACTCTACTCTGGTGGGTCCCTTAGTTACTAACTAGGTAGCTAGTTAATGTTAATTAACTCTGGGTTTGGAGGGGTTGAGTTGTTTACCAACAGTACAATGTTTACTCAAGGTAACTACTCTACTCTGGTGGGTCCCTTAGTTACTAACTAGGTAGCTAGTTAATGTTAATTAACTCTGGTTTGGAGGGGTTGAGTTGTTTGCCAACAGTACAATGTTTACTCAAGGTAACTACTCTACTCTGGTGGGTCCCTTAGTTACTAACTAGGTAGCTAGTTAATGTTAATTAACTCTGGTTTGGAGGGGGTTGAGTTGTTTGTCAACAGTACAATGTTTACTCAAGGTAACTACTCTACTGTGGTGGGTCCCTTAGTTACTAACTAGGTAGCTAGTTAATGTTAATTAACTCTGGTTTGGAGGGGGTTGAGTTGTTTACCAACAGTACAATGTTTACTCAAGGTAACTACTCTACTCTGGTGGGTCCCTTAGTTACTAACTAGGTAGCTAGTTAATGTTAATTAACTCTGGTTTGGAGGGGTTGAGTTGTTTGCCAACAGTACAATGTTTACTCAAGGTAACTACTCTACTCTGGTGGGTCCCTTAGTTACTAACTAGGTAGCTAGTTAATGTTAATTAACTCTGGTTTGGAGGGGGTTGAGTTGTTTGTCAACAGTACAATGTTTACTCAAGGTAACTACTCTACTGTGGTGGGTCCCTTAGTTACTAACTAGGTAGCTAGTTAATGTTAATTAACTCTGGTTTGGAGGGGGTTGAGTTGTTTACCAACAGTACAATGTTTACTCAAGGTAACTACTCTACTCTGGTGGGTCCCTTAGTTACTAACTAGGTAGCTAATGTTAATTAACTCTGGTTTGGAGGGGTTGAGTTGTTTGTCAACAGTACAATGTTTACTCAAGGTAACTACTCTACTCTGGTGGGTCCCTTAGTTACTAACTAGGTAGCTAGTTAATGTTAATTAACTCTGGTTTGGAGGGTTGAGTTGTTTGTCAACAGTACAATGTTTACTCAAGGTAACTACTCTACTCTGGTGGGTCCCTTAGTTACTAACTAGGTAGCTAGTTAATGTTAATTAACTCTGGTTTGGAGGGGTTGAGTTGTTTACCAACAGTACAATGTTTACTCAAGGTAACTACTCTACTCTGGTGGGTCCCTTAGTTACTAACTAGGTAGCTAGTTAATGTTAATTAACTCTGGGTTGGAGGGGGTTGAGTTGTTTACCAACAGTACAATGTTTACTCAAGGTAACTACTCTACTCTGGTGGGTCCCTTAGTTACTAACTAGGTAGCTAGTTAATGTTAATTAACTCTGGTTTGGAGGGGTTGAGTTGTTTGTCAACAGTACAATGTTTACTCAAGGTAACTACTCTACTCTGGTGGGTCCCTTAGTTACTTGGTTTGTAGGTAGCTAGCCAGTATTTCCTGAGTTGGGAGTGTACGGAACATGAAATTGTCCTCAGTAAGCTTTAAAAAAGCCTGAATGAAATTCAGATAAATGTGTCATCTTTCCAAACACTTATTATTATCTTATTGTCTGTTCAGCTAAAGGTTTATCCTATCCCATTTGTTATGTATCTACCAATTTTAAAAAAAATATTTATTTTATGTTTGCAAAGAATTATGCTAAAGTAGCCCTTTACATTTCTGTGCATTTATGTCTCCGCAGCCAGTGCCATACTGATTCCCTTGGTAACGGGGACAGAACCGTTTCCTTCCGACCTCATCCGTGATGACCGAGGTGGGAGTGAAGTGGCCCTGCGACTACTGCACCTATGAGAACTGGCCGTCCGCTGTTAAGTGCACCATGTGCCGTGCACAGTGTCCCAGCAGCCCCATAATCACAAAGGAGACCTACAATAGCAGCCCCGGCAGCCTTAGTATGGAGCCTGGTTGTGGCTGGCAGGACCCTCCAAGCTCCAAGGGAAGCTGCGGTAGCCTCCTGATCTACCCAGACTCCAGTGCCAGGCCCCGTGTTAAGCCCCCCGGCATGGCTGAGAATAGCTCCAAGTGGTCCTGTCAGATGTGCACCTACCTGAACTGGCCCCGTGCCGTCCGCTGTACCCAGTGTCTGTGTCACCGCCACCAGAGAACCCCCTGCAGCCCCACGGAGGCCCCTCAGACATCAGGCTCCAATGTGGGCTACCGCCAAGCCCCTCCCCCCATGGACCCTTGTACAGAGGAGTACAACGACCGGAACAGACTCAACAGACTCAACAGCCGAGGCGGCGGTGGTGGTGGTGGAGGCTGTGGTGGTGGCGGCAGTAGCAGTGGGCAGAACTGGACATGCACGGCCTGTACTTACCAGAACTGTCCCAAGACCCGGAAGTGCATCGTCTGCGACCACCCCCAGCCTCAACCTAACAACCGGGAGGCTATTCCTATAGAGCTGGCTGGGCAGTCCGAGGAGGCTCCCTCCTCCACATCCTCCATCATCAATGAGCAGGACAGAGACGGGGCCAGGTGGAGAGGGAGTAGGGGGAGCTGCAGTAAGGGGCTGAGCGGGGGACAGAGACAGGGACTGGGACTGAGGATGACCTCTCCGCCCACCTCTAAGAGGGAGGCAGAGGTGAAGATGGACTTCCAGAGGATCGAGCTGGCGGCCGGGGCGATGAGCAGCGGAGAGGAGCAGCGTCACCATCTGGAGAACATTGACTTTAAAAAGACGAAACAGATCAAGAACAGGATGAGGAAAACTGACTGGCTGTTCCTCAATGCTTGTGCAGGTGAGTGAGTGGTTATTATAGGATATAAGTTAGTGTTACTGTACATAAAGGATATTACATAATGGACATTACAGACACAAGATCAGGTGAAAATGAATGGAACACTCGTTCCTGGCCAAGCTGCAGTAGTTCACCCTGGTTGTCACTAACAGGCCAAGCTGCAGTAGTTCACCCTGGTTGTCACTAACCGGCCAAGCTGCAGTAGTTCACCCTGGTTGTCACTAACCGGCCAAGCTGCAGTAGTTCACCCTGGTTGTCACTAACTGGCCAAGCTGCAGTAGTTCACCCTGGTTGTCACTAACAGGCCAAGCTGCAGTAGTTCCCCCTGGTTGTCACTAACAGGCCAAGCTGCAGTAGTTCCCCCTGGTTGTCACTAACAGGCCAAGCTGCAGTAGTTCACCCTGGTTGTCACTAACAGGCCAAGCTGCAGTAGTTCCCCCTGGTTGTCACTAACAGGCCAAGCTGCAGTAGTTCCCCCTGGTTGTCACTAACAGGCCAAGCTGCAGTAGTTCCCCCTGGTTGTCACTAACTAGCCAAGCTGCAGTAGTTCCCCCCTGGTTGTCACTAACTAGCCAAGCTGAAGTAGTTCACCCTGGTTGTCATTAACAGGCCAAGCTGCAGTAGTTCACCCTGGTTGTTAGTAACCGGCCAAGCTGCAAAGTGATCGCAATATTATTTTGGAAGATATATCGATACTTTGACTCCCAAGTATCCATTTTGTAGCGTTCGCCAGCGCCAGTCGGCTGTACCCGGCCCAAACTTCGATATTTATAATCTCGTAGTTTATTATGTTTAACCCCGTATAGTCGATGTCTGCCCCCGCGGGAAATCTAATTAGCATATTACACAATTCTTCATCAATTTGTCTAAGGGTTATTTTGTATGTATGGGCCGTGTCTCAATCCACAGCATCCACCAGTGGCGGCCTTCCGCGTCTGCGGTGGAAGGTGTCCGAGCTGCAGCTGTGTTTGTCAGACACGAGACGTCCAGAAAATTGGTTTTCTCATGAAAACGTTTGTAACGTCCCAACGGTTTGGTCCAACAAACTCTACGGAAAGATGAGACTCTCACGATGGTGTTCTCCGTTTTCCAGGGTGTCCGTGGGTCCTTGTGTCTCAAAAATGTCTTAAATTCAGTTTTTAAGGTCTTAAACGTGACGGAGTGACTACAGTGGTTCCGTTATTTCGTGCCGATGTTTAATTGATGCCACGTGAAAAAAAAAAAAAATCTAAAATAATTGAACATAAAAAAAATACTCATGGCGAATATGATTCTGGAGAGGGGCCCAGTCGGAGAGGGGCCCAGTCGCGCGCCGGAGAGGGGCCCAGTCGCGCGGAGAGGGGCCCAGTCGCCGCCGGAGAGGGGCCCAGTCGCGCGCCGGAGAGGGACCCACTTGTGCCTCTGTGTGCACGTCATGTGCCAGTATGAGGCAGGCTGTTGCCAGAGGAGAGAGAGAGAGCTAGTTAGCCTATAGGCTTACCATTTGATAGAAACTGTTAGCGTTCTCTCCGAGCACGACTAGGCCCTTGGCTATATTGAATGCACTTGAGTAGAGAGATACGTTTTGTGGATACACAAAGGTGTTTGTTGGAGGAATGACCCATCTAGAATGGAAATAGACTTGTTACAGTTAGTGGCACAGCAGATGCATTGTTACATAATGAACACACATAGAACTACAGTATTAATAAGGGGGGAGGGGCTTAGTTAGAAGGGAATCTTGGACCCATTGAACCTCTGAGTGTTTGTCCTTGCTGTTCTGTGAAAGTATTCCCTTAAGGCCTGTCGGGATGAACAGCTACTTGGCTAGGCTGGGGAGCAGACTGTGACAGAGAGGAGGAGAGAGGTCTGCTGTCTGTCTGGGTCCAGCGGGAGAGTGGCGACCGAGGGAGGGACAGAGTGAGCAGGAGACCGACCGGGAGAAAAGGGAAACGAGACGGACCCGGGAGGAAGGGAAACGAGACGGACCCGGGAGGAAGGGAAACGAGACGGACCCGGGAGAAAGGGGAAACGAGACGGACCCGGGAGAAAGGGAAACGAGACGGACCCGGGAGAAAGGGAAACGAGACGGACCCGGGAGAAAGGGAAACGAGACGGACCCGGGAGAAAGGGAAACGAGACGGACCCGGGAGAAAGGGAAACGAGACGGACCCGGGAGGAAGGGGAAACGAGACGGACCCGGGAGAAAGGGGAAAGTTGACGGACCCGGGAGAAAGGGAAAGGAGACGGACCCGGGAGAAAGGGAAAGGAGACGGACCGGGAGGAAGAGGAAACGAGACGGACCCGGGAGGAAAGGGAAACGAGACGGACCGGGAGAAAGGGAAACATGACGGACCCGGGAGAAAGGGAAACATGACGGACCCGGGAGAAAGGGAAACATGACGGACCCGGGAGGAAGGGGAAACGAGACGGACCGGGAGGAAGGGGAAACGAGACGGACCCGGGAGAAAGGGAAAGGAGACGGACCCGGGAGAAAGGGAAAGGAGACGGACCCAGGAGAAAGGGAAAGGAGACGGACCCAGGAGAAAGGGGAACGAGACGGACCCGGGAGAAAGGGGAAAGGAGACGGACCCAGAAAGGGAAAGGAGACGGACCCGGGAGAAAGGGGAAAGGAGACGGACCCGGGAGAAAGGGAAAGGAGACGGACCCAGGAGAAAGGGGAAAGGAGACGGACCCAGGAGAAAGGGAAAGGAGACGGACCCAGGAGAAAGGGAAACGAGACGGACCCGGGAGAAAGGGGAAACGAGACGGACCCGGGAGAAAGGGGAAAGGAGACGGACCCGGGAGAAAGGGGAAAGGAGACGGACCCGGGAGAAAGGGAAAGGAGACGGACCCGGGAGAAAGGGAAAGGAGACGGACCCGGGAGAAAGGGGAAAGGAGACGGACCCGGGAGAAAGGGGAAACGAGACGGACCCGGGAGAAAGGGAAAGGAGACGGACCCAGGAGAAAGGGAAAGGAGACGGACCCAGGAGAAAGGGAAAGGAGACGGACCCGGGAGAAAGGGAAAGGAGACGGACCCGGGAGAAAGGGGAAAGGAGACGGACCCGGGAGAAAGGGGAAAGGAGACGGACCCGGGAGAAAGGGGAAAGGAGACGGACCCGGGAGAAAGGGAAAGGAGACGGACCCGGGAGAAAGGGAAAGAGAGGCTGTCGGTGGGAGAATAGGACTCTATAAAATCGGTTATATTTTTGAGCCTGATTCCGTTTTATCTTCTGTTTTTTTCCCAGGTTTTTGAGTGAGGTTTCCCTGTAATTCAAGTGTACACCAGCCAGAGACCGATGTTTCATTGGGGATGTTTCTGTAGCGCTCGTGTGATTTGTAAGAGTTTGCAATAACAACAACAAGATGGCCTCCTTGATTGATACACATAATAATGATACCGTTCTGCCAGGTCAGCAGAGGCTATTATGTAGTTCAACATTTAATTGAGAAGGTTTTTGGGAACGCCTTTCCAGCTCTACCAGAAGAATGTTACCATTAGCATCGTCGCTAACAGACGGGTTGTCCTGACCCGTTTCAGAGAAGTTGCAGGAAAATACGAATCACTGATGCATTTTGGTTAATTTAACATAATTTTCTACTGAGTTCAATACATTGTAGAATATGATTCAATTCCGTTTTAATGTCTTGATTCTGTCCGCAACGCAGATTTTATAGGGAGACGGAGAGATCGCTATCTCCCTCCCCTGGCTGTGTGTCCAGAAACTCCTGTCTCTCCTGGGGGACAGAGTGTGATCCAGAGGGACGGTCTCCTCTAGCTGGCTCTCCTCTGGGACGGTCTCCTCTAGCTGGCTCTCCTCTGGGACGGTCTCCTCTAGCTGGCTCTCCTCTGGGACGGTCTCCTCTAGCTGGCACTCCTCAGGGACGGTCTCCTCTAGCTGGCTCTCCTCTGGGACGGTCTCCTCTAGCTGGCTCTCCTGGGGGACAGAGTGTGATCTAGATGGACAGTCTCCTCTAGCTGGCTCTCCTGGGGGACAGAGTGTGATCTAGAGGGACAGCCTCCGCTAGCTGGCTCTCCTTGGGGACGGTCTCCTCTGGTTGTCTCTCCTGGGGGACAGTGTGATCTAGAGGGGCGGCCTCCTCTAGCTGGCTCTCCTTGGGGACGGTCTCCTCTGGTTGTCTCTCCTGGGGGACAGTGTGATCTAGAGGGATGGTCTCCTCTAGCTGGCTCTCCTGGGGGATGGTCTCTAGCTGACTCTCCATGGGGACAGAGTGTGATCTAGAGGGACGGCCTCCTCTAGCTGGCTCTTCTCTGGGATGGTCTCCTCTGGTTGTCTCTCCTGGGGGACAGAGTGTGATCTAGAGGGACGGCCTCCTCTAGCTGGCTCTCCTTGGGAACGGTCTCCTCTAGCTGTCTCTCCTGGGGGACAGAGTGTGATCTAGAGGGACGGCCTCCTCTAGCTGGCTCTCCTTGGGGACGGTCTCCTCTAGCTGTCTCTCCTGGGGGACAGAGTGTGATCTAGAGGGACGGCCTCCTCTAGCTGGCTCTCCTGGGGGACAGAGTGTGATCTAGAGGGACGGCCTCCTCTAGCTGGCTCTCCTGGGGGACAGAGTGTGATCTAGAGGGACAGCCTCCTCTAGCTGGCTCTCCTTGGGGACGGTCTCCTCTAGCTGTCTCTCCTGGGGGACAGAGTGTGATCTAGAGGGACGGCCTCCTCTAGCTGGCTCTCCTGGGGGACGGAGTGTGATCTAGAGGGACGGCCTCCTCTAGCTGGCTCTCCTGGGGGACGGAGTGTGATCTAGAGGGACGGCCTCCTCTAGCTGGCTCTCCTGGGGGACAGAGTGTGATCTAGAGGGACGGCCTCCTCTAGCTGGCTCTCCTTGGGAACGGTCTCCTCTAGCTGTCTCTCCTGGGGGACAGAGTGTGATCTAGAGGGACGGTCTCCTCTAGCTGTCTCTCCTGGGGGACAGAGTGTGATCTAGAGGGACGGTCTCCTCTAGCTGTCTCTCCTGGGGGACAGAGTGTGATTTAGAGGGACGGTCTCCTCTAGCTGTCTCTCCTGGGGGACGGAGTGTGATCTAGAGGGACGGCCTCCTCTAGCTGTCTCTCCTGGGGGACAGAGTGTGATCTAGAGGGACGGCCTCCTCTAGCTGTCTCTCCTGGGGGACAGAGTGTGATCTAGAGGGACAGCCTCCTCTAGCTGTCTCTCCTGGGGGACAGAGTGATCTAGAGGGACAGCCTCCTCTAGCTGACTCCTTGTCAACATGGCCTATAAACACAGAGTGAAAATCACCAATCAAAATGACCGTTCTACCACAGCCAACATGTTATATTTGGAAAGCGCATTTGTTTCTGAGTTCCGGCGTACATAAAGTTTGTATGTGATAACAACTTCTAATTTGTTCCCTAAAAAACACTTCACTCGCGTTAGAGGGGTAGGCTCGCTCGGTTGGTGCTACAACGTGCTCATGTCAAATACACCTCTGGAACGCTGATTTAAGGTGTTTTTATACAGCGGCAAGAAAAAGTATGTGAACCCGTTGGAATTACCTGGATTTCTGCATAGATTTGTCATCAAATTTGATCTGTGACAACAATAGACAGTCTGCTTAAACTAATAACATACAAATTATTGTATTTTATTTTATGTATTATATTATTCTATATTGAATACATAATTTACACATTCACAGTGTAGGATGGGGGGAAATTATGGGAACCCCCTAGGCTAATGACTTGTCCAAAAGCTAATTGGAGTCAGGAGTCAGCTAACCTGGAGTCCAATCAATGAGAAGAGATTGGAGATGTTGGTTAGAGCTGCCCTCCCTGCCCTATAAACACTCACACAATGTTAGTTTGTTATTTGCTATTCACAAGAGGCGTTGCCTGATGTGAACCACGCCTCGAACAAAAGAGATCCTAAGATTTAAGAATTGTTGACTCGTGTATAGCTGGTAAGAGTTACAAAAGTATCTCTAAAAGCCTTGACGTTCATCAGTCCACGGTAAGACAAATTGTCTATAAATGGAGAAATTTCAGCTCTGTTGCTACTCTCCCTGGGAGTGGCCGTCCTGCAAAGACGACTGCAAGAGCACAGCGCAGAACGCTCATCGAGGTTAAGAAGAATCCTAGAGTGTCAGCTAAAGACTTACAGAAATCTCTGGAACACGCTAACATCTCTGTTGACGAGTCTACGATACGTAAAACACTGAACATGAATGTTGTTCATGGGAGGACACCACGGAAGAAGCCACTGCTGTACAAAAGAAACATTGCTGCAAGTCGGAAGTTTACAAAAAGAGCACCTGGATGTTCCACAGCGCTACTGGTTAATATATTCTGTGGACAGATGAAACTACAGTTGAGTTGTTTGGAAGGAACAAACAACACGATGTGTGGAGAAAGAAAAGCACAGCACACCAACATCAAAACCTCATCCCAACTGTAAAGTATGGTGGAGGGAGCATCATGGTTTGGGGCTGCTTTGCTGCCTCAGGGCCTGGACAGCTTGCTATCATCGACGAAAAAAAAATGAATTCTCATGTTTATCGAGACATTTTGCAGGAGAATGTCAGGCTGTCTGTCCGCCAATTGAAGCTCAACAGAAGTTGGGTGATGCAACAGGAAAACAACCCAAAACACAGAAGTAAATCAACAACAGAATGGCTTCAACAGAAAACAAAATACGCCTTCTGGAGTGGCCCAGTCAGAGTCCGGACCTCAACCCGATTGAGATGCTGTGGCACGACCTCAAGAGAGCGGTTCACACCAGACATCCCAAGAATATTGCTGAACTGAAACAGTTTTGTAAAGAGGAATGGTCCAAAATTCTTCCTGATCGTTGTGCAGGTCTGATCCCCAACTACAGAAAACGTTTGGTTGAGGTTATCGCTGCCAAAGGAGGGTCAACCAGTTATTAAATCCAAGGGTTCACATACTTTTCCCACCCTGCACTGTGAATGTTTACACGGGTGTGTTCAATAAAGACATGAAAACATATTGTTTGTGTGTTATTAGTTTAAGCAGACTGTGTTTTGTCTATTGTTGTGACCTAGATGAAGATCAGATCAAATTTTAGGACCGATTTATGCAGAAATCCAGGTATTTCCAAAAGGTTTTCTTGCCACTGTATGTCCTAATAATTTTAAACATTGTTTTTAATCAGCGTGTGCTTACCTCAAATATGACCTGACACAGATTACGATAAGCAGAGCAAGGTGTTTACATGACTGATGCCATAATCAGTTTTAATATCCATTTATAAATGTTCATGTCAACATGGTCACTGATGCTTCTTAACCTGGTTAGTGCTGACTGTTCTGCTGGGGCCAAGCAGTCACCCATCCATCCTAGTTTAAAAATAGCCTTGACATAACATGAGCACAACACATGACAACACTGTGACAGTCTGACCTTGGCTCTGATTACTCCCCTCTGTCCACACAGTCAGACGGTCTGTCTGGCTATGGTCTGTTGTTGAGACACAAATAATATTGTCTTGGGACATGCGTATTGACCAATGACTGATGTTGACTGGGTGAGGGCTCTGCGAGGACGGACTACGGCTGTCGTAACTCTCACCACAGCTCATCTGACTTAGAGAGGACAGTAAAATGTATTCATCACTATCTACGGCAGATGTCTCTGTCCGGTTATGGAGTTTGTTATTGAGACGCAGTCAAATAATATTTTCTATTGATTATATATATTATCAGGCCTTTGACATCAGATCTATGATTAGGTTGACCTCCGTTCTGTGACATCAGATCACAGTTTATGATTTGACCTTGCTGATGAACATTAGGTCGGCTAACCTCTCACCTCCTCACTGTCCGGCTAGGGAGTTTGTTGTTGTTCAGAAACAGTATAATAATGTCTTGAGTCTTTTGTTGAGACAATTGGCTTCATGACTAGGGCTGGTACCATTACCGTATAACCGACGGTTATGGATGAAGACTGTCAAGATTTTGTTTTTAAACGTCATAAACATAGAAATATATATATTTAAAAATATATATAATAATTGTGGAATGAACAGCCATAACATGGACTCTTAACAATGTGATGAAGCTTTGTTGGTCCCTGCTGAAACAAGCAAACAAGTCTTTGGTTGCCTAGGCCAGGGCTTCCCAAACTCGGCAATGTGCACATTTTGGGTTCCCCCCCAGCACTACACAGCTGATTCAAATAACCAACTCCTCATCAAACTTGGATTATTTCATAAAGAACTACAAAGAGCACGGTGATCTGGACGAGACTGCCGAATCGAGGCAACGGTAAGAATCTCTGGATTAATGATCTAATGTCAGATTAAATGTAATAATGAATAAATTGTCTGCATTTGTTTTATTTTTTATGTTTTTGACAATTCTGTGAACTGTCTCTCGTGCCAGTTTTAAATTGACACAACCTCGTTTTAGAAAAGGTTTCAGCTAGAGATGTCTTGCAGGGATTTGTAGTCTTGCATGTTTACTTTGATGCCAGTTAGCGTTTTTCAGAATACGAGCGTAAATAGAGCCGAAATATATATTGATTGAAGTCACCTTGTCCGAGAGAGATTTACATGGGTATCAAAACATCACGCCAGGGTAGGCTTACATAATACAGACCTTAATTTAAGTGTCTCTTAAAATCCCCTGCGGGGAAAAAATGAATGGTGGAAAAACAATTGGAACCATTTCCCTGTTTGACTGCTAGGTTTTATGGGTATTATGACACCTCCACTGTGGGGCTCTATGCCCCCCCCACAATGCAGCAGCACACACACAAATAGAATGATTAGAACAGGCTTGGAACTTCTAACCGTGGTCATTTGACTGCTAAACTCATGGGTACACTCGCAGCGAATGCCTGCTATTTAAACGGACAATTCTGTGAACTTGTCTTGTGCCAGTTTTAAATTGACACAATACCTGTTTAGCAAAGGTGTCCAACTAGAGATGATGTGCAGGAGCTTGCAGGGATTTGTAGTCTTGCACAATGTCTACTTTGATGCTAATTAGCAATTTTGAATCTGATATTAAATGAAGCCCGAAATATATATTGATTTAAAGTCCCCTCTCTCCAGAGAGATTTACATGGTTATCAAAACGTCACGCCAGAGTAAACCTACACAAAACACTACATGGTAACGTAGAATGTTCATTCAATGTATGTAAGTGATGTGGCTCATGCAATGGAATGTATTTTTTTTAATTGTCAGTTGAATCAACAAATCATGGCACATATTCTACCTCCTGCTTTGCTCCTGAATGAGGATGCCCGTTCTATTCATTCTGGCACATGCAGTCAGAAGCGGAGGATTGGAGAAAATGTGCGTCAAAGAAAACATTACATTTTTTTTATACAATAAAATACTATTCGAACAGCTATTATGGTGACCGCAATCATTTGGCTGCCCTATCATACCACCTGCTAACCTACATAATGACTTCATAACTCCTACTAACCTACATAATGATGTCATAACACCTACTAACCTACATAATGACTTCATACCACCTACTAACCTACATAATGACTTCATACCACCTACTAACCTACATAATGACTTCATACCACCTACTAACCTACATAATGACTTCATACCACCTACTAACCTACATAATGACTTCATAACTCCTACTAACCTACATAATGACTTCATACCACCTGCTAACCTACATAATGACTTCATACCACCTACTAACCTACATAATGATGTCATAACACCTACTAACCTACATAATGACTTCATACCACCTACTAACCTACATAATGACTTCATAACTCCTACTAACCTACATAATGACTTCATAACACCTACTAACCTACATAATGACTTCATACCTCCTACTAACCTACACAATGACTTCATAACTCCTACTAACCTACATAATGACTTCATAACTCCTACTAACCTACATAATGACTTCATTACTCCTACTAACCTACATAATGACTTCATAACTCCTACTAACCTACATAATGACTTCATACCACCTACTAACCTACATAATGACATCATTACTCCTACTAACCTACATAATGACTTCATAACTCCTACTAACCTACAAAATGACTTCATACCACCTACTAACCTACATAATGACATCATAACTCCTACTAACCTACACAATGACTTCATAACTCCTACTAACCTACATAATGACTTCATAACTCCTACTAACCTACATAATGACTTCATAACTCCTACTAACCTACATAATGACTTCATAACACCTACTAACCTACATAATGACTTCATACCTCCTACTAACCTACATAATGACTTCATAACTCCTACTAACCTACATAATGACTTCATAACTCCTACTAACCTACATAATGACTTCATACCACCTACTAACCTACATAATCACTTCATATCTCCTGCTAACCTACATAATCACTTCATACCTCCTGCTAACCTACATAATGACTTCATACCTTCTGCTAACCTACATAATGACTTCATACCTCCTACTAACCTACATAATGACTTCATACCACCTACTAACCTACATAATCACTTCATATCTCCTGCTAACCTACATAATCACTTCATACCTCCTGCTAACCTACATAATCACTTCATACCTTCTGCTAACCTACATAATGACTTCATACCTCCTACTAACCTACATAATGACTTCATACCACCTACTAACCTACATAATGACTTCATAACCCATAGCCTACGTAATGTCTGGCCAGGGAGTCTGTTGTTGAGATACAATACTGTCATAAGTCTGGCTAGAGAGTCTGTTGTTGAGATACAATACTGTCATAGGTCTGGCTAGAGAGTCTGTTGTTGAGATACAATACTGTCATAAGTCTGGCAAGAGAGTTTGTTATTGAGATACAAAACTGTCAAAAGTCTGGCTAGAGAGTTTGTTGAGACACAATATTGTCTTGGGACATGCATATTGACCAATGAATGTGATATTGACTGGGTTATTAGGTTAGGCTGTATTTGTGTCTTTATTTAACTAGGCAAGTCAGTTAAGACTGTAGTGACGAGTCGTTCACTGAGATGCAGTGTCTTAGACCACTGTGCCACTCGAGAGGAAATGAGGCCAACCAGACATCACATTACAGTTTATTATCTGACTTACTGACCAATATTAGAGCACACAACATTAATATTCATCTGTCTAATTGATCTTGTACATTTATTTCCAGTCGTCGGACGTCAACCAGTAAGTCAGTCAGTCAGTCAGTCTGCCAGACAGACAATCATTTGTGATTATGTTGTCGACGTCACACTGAATGAAATCATCCTCTATGTAGGAAGTGACTGAGCCAAGCAGTGCATTCTGGGTAGGCAGAGTCTGAGAACTCTTCCTCACATCTCTGGCCTTGGTCTCCCTTGGCAACAGCCGTTCCCACACATCTTTTGATTGTACAGTTCAGTACTTGTTGATGAAATTCAGAAGAAAACTCTGATCGGAGGATCTCATTGGTTTTAGTTTCAGTACTGGTTATTCTGAAGGAAACTCTGATCGGAGGATCTCATTGGTTTTAGTTTCAGTACTGGTTATTCTGAAGGAAACTCTGATCGGAGGATCTCATTGGTTTTAGTTTCAGTACTGGTTATTCTGAAGGAAACTCTGATCGGAGGATCTCATTGGTTTTAGTTTCAGTACTGGTTATTCTGAAGGAAACTCGGATCAGATGATCTCATTGGTTTTAGTTTCAGTACTGGTTATTCTGAAGGAAACTCGGATCAGATGATCTCATTGGTTTTAGTTTCAGTACTGGTTATTCTGAAGGAAACTCAGATCAGATCTCATTGGTTTTAGTTTCAGTACTGGTTATTCTGAAGGAAACTCAGATCAGATCTCATTGGTTTTAGTTTCAGTACTGGTTATTCTGAAGGAAACTCGGATCAACATGATCTCATTGGTTTTAGTTTCAGTACTGGTTATTCTGAAGGAAACTCTGATCGGAGGATCTCATTGGTTTTAGTTTCAGTACTGGTTATTCTGAAGGAAACTCAGATCAGATCTCATTGGTTTTAGTTTCAGTACTGGTTATTCTGAAGGAAACTCGGATCAACATGATCTCATTGGTTTTAGTTTCAGTACTGGTTATTCTGAAGGAAACTCTGATCGGAGGATCTCATTGGTTTTAGTTTCAGTACTGGTTATTCTGAAGGAAACTCAGATCAGATCTCATTGGTTTTAGTTTCAGTACTGGTTATTCTGAAGGAAACTCGGATCAACATGATCTCATTGGTTTTAGTTTCAGTACTGGTTATTCTGAAGGAAACTCTGATCAACAGGATCTCATTGGTTTTAGTTTCAGTACTGGTTATTCTGAAGGAAACTCAGATCAGATCTCATTGGTTTTAGTTTCAGTACTGGTTATTCTGAAGGAAACTCAGATCAGATCTCATTGGTTTTAGTTTCAGTACTGGTTATTCTGAAGGAAACTCGGATCAACATGATCTCATTGGTTTTAGTTTCAGTACTGGTTATTCTGAAGGAAACTCAGATCAGATCTCATTGGTTTTAGTTTCAGTACTGGTTATTCTGAAGGAAACTCAGATCAGATCTCATTGGTTTTAGTTGCAGTACTGGTTATTCTGAAGGAAACTCTGATCAGAGGATCTCATTGGTTTTAGTTTCAGTACTGGTTATTCTGAAGGAAACTCTGATCAGAGGATCTCATTGGTTTTAGTTTCAGTACTGGTTATTCTGAACGAAACTCTGATCGGAGGATCTCATTGGTTTTAGTTTCAGTACTGGTTATTCTGAAGGAAACTCTGATCGGAGGATCTCATTGGTTTTAGTTTCAGTACTGGTTATTCTGAAGGAAACTCTGATCAACTTGATCTCATTGGTTTTAGTTTCAGTACTGGTTATTCTGAAGGAAAGTCTGATCGGAGGATCTCATTGGTTTTAGTTTCAGTACTGGTTATTCTGAAGGAAACTCGGATCAGATCTCATTGGTTTTAGTTTCGGTACTGGTTATTCTGAAGGAAACTCAGATCAGATCTCATTGGTTTTAGTTTCAGTACTGGTTATTCTGAAGGAAATTCAGATCAGATGATCTCATTGGTTTTCCATAGCAGAAGGAAGCAGACAGTGTTTGTGTAATATTGTTCAGTTTCAGTAAGCCAACAACAGTAACTTTTGTTCATGTCTTCCTGTTGGAAAGAATGAGTCCATGTCAAAGTCATTAACATTTACACTTTGATGGAAAATGTTATACAATGCAGTGTCCTGAGAGTACTTATTTGCCTATTTGTCAATTGAATAGAGAGGATGGGAATAGGATTCAACATGGTACTGAGTGTATACATTTATTATACTGAGAGATGGACGTACACGGTGAGGCGTGGCTAAACGTGACCACACCCCCGAGGCGGGTACAGACGTATGGTGCCCCCTTTACTCCCATGTTAAATTGCCTACTTTACTCATAACCCGACAACGGCTGTATATATATATATATATATTATTTTTTTATTTTTATCGTTCTATAACATTTGGGATATGCTTGGTTGGTCGTTTTTAACATACAGTGGGGCAAAAAAGTATTTAGTCAGCCACCAATTGTGCAAGTTCTCTCACTTAAAAAGATGAGAGAGGCCTGTAATTTTCATCATAGGTACACTTCAACTATGACAGACAAAATGAGGAAAAAAATCCAGAAAATCACATTGTAGGATTTTTAATGAATTTATTTGCAAATTATGGTGGAAAATAAGTATTTGGTCACATACAAACAAGCAAGATTTCTGGCTCTCACAGACCTGTAACTTCTTCTTTAAGAGGCTCCTCTGTCCTCCACTCGTTACCTGTATTAATGGCACCTGTTTGAACTTGTTATCAGTATAAAAGACACCTGTCCACAACCTCAAACAGTCACACTCCAAACTCCACTATGGCCAAGACCAAAGAGCTGTCAAAGGACACCAGAAACAAAATTGTAGACCTGCACCAGGTTGGGAAGACTGAATCTGCAATAGGTAAGCAGCTTGGTTTGAAGAAATCCACTGTGGGAGCAATTATTAGGAAATGGAAGACATACAAGACCACTGATAATCTTCCTCGATCTGGGGCTCCACGCAAGATCTCACCCCGTGGGGTCAAAATTATCACAAGAACGGTGAGCAAAAATCCCAGAACCACACGGGGACCTAGTGAATGACCTGCAGAGAGCTGGGACCAAAGTAACAAAGCCTACCATCAGTAACACACTACGCCGCCAGGGACTCAAATCCTGCAGTGCCAGACGTGTCCCCCTGCTTAAGCCAGTACATGTTCAGGCCCGTCTGAAGTTTGCTAGAGAGCATTTGGATGATCCAGATGAGGATTGGGAGAATGTCATATGGTCAGATGAAACCAAAATAGAACTTTTTGGTAAAAACTCAACTCGTCGTGTTTGGAGGACAAAGAATGCAGAGTTGCATCCAAAGAACACCATACCTACTGTGAAGCATGGGGGTGGAAACATCATGCTTTGGGGCTGTTTTTCTGCAAAGGGACCAGGACGACTGATCCGTGTAAAGGAAAGAATGAATGGGGCCATGTATCGTGAGAATTTGAGTGAAAACCTCCTTCCATCAGCAAGGGCATTGAAGATGAAACGTGGCTGGGTCTTTCAGCATGACAATGATCCCAAACACACTGCCCGGGCAACGAAGGAGTGGCTTTGTAAGAAGCATTTCAAGGTCCTGGAGTGGCCTAGCCAGTCTCCAGATCTCAACACCATAGAAAATCTTTGGAGGGAGTTGAAAGTCCGTGTTGCCCAGCCAGCCCCAAAACATCACTGCTCTAGAGGAGATCTGCATGGAGGAATGGGCCAAAATACCAGCAACAGTGTGTGAAAACCTTGTGAAGACTTATAGAAAACGTTTGACCTCTGCCAACAAAGGGTATATAACAAAGTATTGAGATAAACTTTTGTTATTGACCAAATACTTATTTTCCACCGTAATTTGCAAATAAATAAATTAAAAATCCTACAATGTGATTTTCTGGATTTCTTTTTCTCATTTCGTCTGTCATAGTTGAAGTGTACCTATGATGAGAATTACAGGCCTCTCTCATCTTTTTAAGTTGGAGAACTTGCACAATTGGTGGCTGACTAAATACTTTTTTGCCCCACTGTACTTCCACATTGGCCTAGTCAACAAACTACATCATACCTAAAAACACATCTGCTGTGTTCAAATACCCATATGAACATACTGTATACTACTTACTTAATGAGTATATACTATTAGTTACTTTTTGTTTACTGTAAACGAACGGTATCCTTTCAGTTGAGCCTACTAGCGCTTCGCCCCGTCTACCCGGAAGTTGATGCTGTTGCTATGCAACCTCTTGCTAACTTGTTTGCATAACAAATTACTAGCTAGACTTCGGGTGTGTTTGTAAATTCAATCTGGAGTGCCAGTGTGCACTCTGGGCGTTCGTAAATTCAGGGTCGTTGTCCCATCGGGGCATTCAGAGCGCACACTGGACGCTCCAGCCGAGGAGTAGGGTTGATCCAAACGTTCTGACCTCACAACGGCAGTCAAGCACCCTAGCTAACTGGCTAACGTTGGTTAGCTTGCTAGCTACTTCCAGACACATAATGAGGGAACACCCCACTCTGACCATTTTACTCACCCTAGCAGAGCTGGTTAGGCTGTTTACATGTTATCCAGAGCTGGTTAGGCTGTTTACATGTTATCCAGAGCTGGTTAGCCTGTTTACATGTTATCCAGAGCTGGTTAGGCTGTTTTCATGTTATCTAGAGCGTTGGTGACTAACTGTGCTGCTGGCAACAATTTAATTACGCTTTTTTGCCGACGTTTACTGACACCGGCCATATTCAATGGGTGTTGAGCGTTCGTAAATTCATCAGTTATACTGTGCTCTGCCTCAGGCAGTCAGACGAGAGTTCTCTGAAATCGGAGTAGATAGCAAGAGCGAATTTACAGACGGACCCGAACGACTATACCACTTAGCTAAGCTATGAATGACGTGAATAGTCAAGTCAATAAACGTTCAGTAGTTAGTTAGATAGCGTAAAGTAAATATCCTGGCAAGTTCGATGTACTAGTAACCAACTAATGTTACAGTAGGTAGCTAACATACCTGGTACATACTGCTGTACTGATATGCTATGCGGTTCGTAAGGATAGCGTAGCTAACAAATTGTCAGTAGGTAGCTAACATACCTGGTACATACTGCTGTAATGATATGCTACGTGGTTCGTAAGGACAACAAATTGTCAGCCAACATAACGTAACTTATTGGAAAAGTCGACTTTATTACATCGCTCAACATTTTCTTAACATTTGTCATAATTAGTTAAAGCAACGAATATGTATGTGCTCTCGTCGGACTTCAGCTGCATATTTTCCTTCATTTTTTTTCCAAATCTGAAAACATTGTGAAGCCACGCCCATTTTCTGAATTGCATTATGGGCTCTAAAAGCACGGAAATAGGGTCCACTGTCCTTGTGTTTTGCCAAATGTATTACGACATCCGGGAACTTTTAGCATACTATCTATATCCATACTATGACCAAAAAGCATACTATATACTCAATTTATGTCACAAATGGTACGCTTAGTGCAGTTAGCATGAGTATTCGAAACCCAGCTTCTGATTCTAAACGTAAAAATGTTAGCACTGAACAGAGACTGTCGCATGGATTTGTACGTCACGATTATCAGCCAAAGAGCCGATACCAATGGACTTTCTTCAGCTAGCTATCGTTAGCTAACTAACCCGGCTTTTATAGCGAAGATGCTAAAAGCTGCTGGTACCTTTTTTTAAATTTGTTGTTGCTTGAACGATAAGTAGGACAAAAAGACCACCGAATCAAGATTCATCAACTGTCCACGGACCCAGGTTAGACCAACCTCGCGGGTTCAGGATATACAGCGCTAGGATGATGGGAAATCTGTGTGCTGTGGGTCCCCCTACTCGGGGCGTGGTCACGCTAAGCCACGCCTCTCCGTGTGTATCTATAGGATTCATCCCAAGTCCTTTTCAGAAGCACGTACATAAGAAGACCTCGGTGGAAAGTACTTAAGTAGTACTTTAAAGTATTTTTACTTAAAGTAGTTTTTTGGGGGGATCTGTACTTTATTTTACTATTTTATATTTTTTTGCCTACTTTTACTTCACTACATTCCTAAAGAAAATAATGTACTTTTTACTCCATTCGTTTGCCCTGACATCCAAAGGTACTTTTTACATTTTGACAGGAAAATGGTCCAATTCACACACTTATCAAGAGAACATCCCTGGTCATCCCTACTGCCTCTGATCTGGCGGACTCACTAAACACAAATGCTTAGTTTGTAAATGATGTCTGAGTGTTGGAGTGTTCCCCTGGCTATCTGTAAATGATGTCTGAGTGTTGGAGTGTGGCCCTGGCTATCTGTAAATGATGTCTGAGTGTTGGATCGTGCCCCTGGCTATCTGTAAATGATGTCTGAGTGTTGGATCGTGCCCCTGGCTATCTGTAAATGATGTCTGAGTGTTGGAGTGTGCCCCTGGCTATCTGTAAATGATGTCTGAGTGTTGGATCGTGCCCCTGGCTATCTGTAAATGATGTCTGAGTGTTGGAGTGTGCCCCTGGCTATCTGTAAATGATGTCTGAGTGTTGGAGTGTGGCCCCTGGCTATCCTTCAATAAAAATAAATTGTGCCGTCTGGTTTGCTTAATATAAGGAATTTGAAATGGTTTTTACTTTTGATACTTAAGTACATTTTAGCAATTCCATTTACTTTTGATACTTAAGTATCTTTAAAACCAAATACTTTTATACTTTTACTCAAGTAGTATTTTACTGGGTGACTTTCATTTTTACTTGAGTCGTTTTTTATTAAGGTATCTTTCTTTACTGTTACTCAAGTAGGACAATGGAGTACTTTTCCTACCCCTGCTGTCATATCAGAGCTCTCTTCCTCCTCCTCCTCTTCCTCCTTACTCAAATGAGATAAAGGATACCTCCCAAATTACTCCCTATATAGTGCACTACTTTAGACCAGAGCCCTATTCCCTATATAGTGCACTACTTTAGACCAGAGCCCTATTCCCTATATAGTGCACTACTATAGACCAGAGCCCTATTCCGTATATAGTGCACTACTTTAGACCAGAGCCCTATTCCCTATATAGTGCACTACTCCTGGCCAAAGCCCTATGGGGGACTAGGAACACTAACCTACATAATGTCTTCATAAAGCCTACTAACCTACATAATGACTTACGACGAAAGCCCTATGGGGGACTAGGAACACTAACCTACTTAATGACTTCATAATGCCTTATAACCTACATGAGGACTTCATAATGCCTACTAATCTACATAATGATTTAGGACCAAAGCCCCTATGGGGGCTGTAGATTAATTTGCAGTGACTAGGAACAGCATGGAGCCCATTCAGTATGTGATGGATAATGATGCAGGTCTTTTAAATGAACACCACAGCCTGTCAATTTATAACCAGCTATCTGTATAGGGGGACGTATCTCTGGAGCCGATCCAAGCTTTAATCCATTCAGATACTGCTGCAGAAGCAGCACATTTTGGGGACATAATATTTCAAGTGGGAAAGCTTCTACATCTGTCTGCAATGATATGAATGTTTGACGATTTTTTTTAAAAACATTTCCTTACAGTTGCATTTCAACATCAAGGGATATTTTTTTGTTATTATCTAGGCTAAACACAGAGCAAGGCAGTAGGACTATATATCTTTTAACAATGGCCATGTACAATTTCTCTTCTTTAATGGCCACGCTAGACGTCATATTTCAAATGCAAAGATCATGTATCTGTCTGCGATGACGTGAACGTCGTTGATACAAACTTGCTTCACGGGTTGGATGTACGTCAAAAGTACATTGAGGGACGTTATCTAGGCTAAAGGCCTACACAAAGCGAAGCAAGCGTACAGGCCAAGCGTACAGTATATCTCTTTAACAATGACCAGCCTGACTGTTCACTGCCAGCTCTACGGGCCTAGACCTACAGTATATCTCTTTAACAATGACCAGCCTGACTGTTCACTGCCAGCTCTACGGGCCTCGACCTACAGTATATCTCTTTAACAATGACCAGCCTGACTGTTCACTGCCAGCTCTACGGGCCTAGACCTACAGTATATCTCTTTAACAATGACCAGCCTGACTGTTCACTGCCAGCTCTACGGGCCTAGACCTACAGTATATCTCTTTAACAATGACCAGCCTGACTGTTCACTGCCAGCTCTACGGGCCTAGACCTACAGTATATCTCTTTAACAATGACCAGCCTGACTGTTCACTGCCAGCTCTACGGGCCTAGACCTACAGTATATCTCTTTAACAATGACCAGCCTGACTGTTCACTGCCAGCTCTACGGGCCTCGACCTACAGTATATCTCTTAACAATGACCAGCCTGACTGTTCACTGCCAGCTCTACGGGCCTCGACCTACAGTATATCTCTTTAACAATGACCAGCCTGACTGTTCACTGCCAGCTCTACGGGCCTAGACCTACAGTATATCTCTTTAACAATGACCAGCCTGACTGTTCACTGCCAGCTCTACGGGCCTAGACCTACAGTATATCTCTTTAACAATGACCAGCCTGACTGTTCACTGCCAGCTCTACGGGCCTAGACCTACAGTATATCTCTTTAACAATGACCAGCCTGACTGTTCACTGCCAGCTCTACAGGCCTAGACCTACAGTATATCTCTTTAACAATGACCAGCCTGACTGTTCACTGCCAGCTCTACGGGCCTAGACCTACAGTATATCTCTTTAACAATGACCAGCCTGACTGTTCACTGCCAGCTCTACGGGCCTAGACCTACAGTATATCTCTTTAACAATGACCAGCCTGACTGTTCACTGCCAGCTCTACGGGCCTAGACCTACAGTATATCTCTTAACAATGACCAGCCTGACTGTTCACTGCCAGCTCTACAGGCCTAGACCTACAGTATATCTCTTAACAATGACCAGCCTGACTGTTCACTGCTAGCTCTACGGGCCTAGACCTACAGTATATCTCTTAACAATGACCAGCCTGACTGTTCACTGCCAGCTCTACGGGCCTAGACCTACAGTATATCTCTTTACAATGACCAGCCTGACTGTTCACTGCCAGCTCTACAGGCCTAGACCTACAGTATATCTCTTAACAATGACCAGCCTGACTGTTCACTGCTAGCTCTACGGGCCTAGACCTACAGTATATCTCTTAACAATGACCAGCCTGACTGTTCACTGCCAGCTTTACGGGCCTAGACCTACAGTATATCTCTTAACAATGACCAGCCTGACTGTTCACTGCCAGCTCTACGGGCCTAGACCTACAGTATATCTCTTAACAATGACCAGCCTGACTGTTCACTGCCAGCTCTACAGGCCTAGACCTACAGTATATCTCTTAACAATGACCAGCCTGACTGTTCACTGCCAGCTCTACGGGCCTAGACCTACAGTATATCTCTTAACAATGACCAGCCTGACTGTTCACTGCCAGCTCTACAGGCCTAGACCTACAGTATATCTCTTAACAATGACCAGCCTGACTGTTCACTGCCAGCTCTACAGGCCTAGACCTACAGTATATCTCTTTACAATGACCAGCCTGACTGTTCACTGCCAGCTCTACAGGCCTAGACCTACAGTATATCTCTTAACAATGACCAGCCTGACTGTTCACTGCTAGCTCTACGGGCCTAGACCTACAGTATATCTCTTAACAATGACCAGCCTGACTGTTCACTGCCAGCTTTACGGGCCTAGACCTACAGTATATCTCTTAACAATGACCAGCCTGACTGTTCACTGCCAGCTCTACGGGCCTAGACCTACAGTATATCTCTTAACAATGACCAGCCTGACTGTTCACTGCCAGCTCTACAGGCCTAGACCTACAGTATATCTCTTAACAATGACCAGCCTGACTGTTCACTGCCAGCTCTACAGGCCTAGACCTACAGTATATCTCTTAACAATGACCAGCCTGACTGTTCACTGCCAGCTCTACAGGCCTAGACCTACAGTATATCTCTTAACAATGACCAGCCTGACTGTTCACTGCCAGCTCTACAGGCCTAGACCTACAGTATATCTCTTAACAATGACCAGCCTGACTGTTCACTGCCAGCTCTACAGGCCTAGACCTACAGTATATCTCTTAACAATGACCAGCCTGACTGTTCACTGCCAGCTCTACAGGCCTAGACCTACAGTATATCTCTTAACAATGACCAGCCTGACTGTTCACTGCCAGCTCTACAGGCCTAGACCTACAGTATATCTCTTAACAATGACCAGCCTGACTGTTCACTGCCAGCTCTACAGGCCTAGACCTACAGTATATCTCTTTACAATGACCAGCCTGACTGTTCACTGCCAGCTCTACAGGCCTAGACCTACAGTATATCTCTTAACAATGACCAGCCTGACTGTTCACTGCCAGCTCTACGGGCCTAGACCTACAGTATATCTCTTAACAATGACCAGCCTGACTGTTCACTGCCAGCTCTACAGGCCTAGATCTACAGTATATCTCTTAACAATGACCAGCCTGACTGTTCACTGCCAGCTCTACGGGCCTCGACCTACAGTATATCTCTTAGCAATGACCAGCCTGACTGTTCACTGCCAGCTCTACAGGCCTAGACCTACAGTATATCTCTTAACAATGACCAGCCTGACTGTTCACTGCCAGCTCTACGGGCCTCGACCTACAGTATATCTCTTAGCAATGACCAGCCTGACTGTTCACTGCCAGCTCTACAGGCCTAGACCTACAGTATATCTCTTTTAACAATGACCAGCCTGACTGTTCACTGCCAGCTCTACAGGCCTAGACCTACAGTATATCTCTTTACAATGACCAGCCTGACTGTTCACTGCCAGCTCTACAGGCCTAGACCTACAGTATATCTCTTAACAATGACCAGCCTGACTGTTCACTGCCAGCTCTACGGGCCTAGACCTACAGTATATCTCTTAACAATGACCAGCCTGACTGTTCACTGCCAGCTCTACAGGCCTAGATCTACAGTATATCTCTTAACAATGACCAGCCTGACTGTTCACTGCCAGCTCTACGGGCCTCGACCTACAGTATATCTCTTTTAACAATGACCAGCCTGACTGTTCGCTGCCAGCTGTAATATTTCCCTTTCTGTGGATGACTAGAGTAGGGAGAGGTGACAGTCAGGACCTGACAGTAGAACAGTGTTTGTGGAAGCGAGGGAGGAACACCCTAGCCTTGGGGGCTAGGGTGTTCCTCCACTGTACCTGTACAATGTCTGTACAGTGGTGTATTTATCTTGACAGTCTCACAGTGGTAGGTACATAGTGTGTTGTGTTCAGTGAAGTCAGTGGACTGAATTCCCCCAACACAACACTACACTTCATTCCTCCCTGCCTCTGTCTCTCTGTGTAGGTGAATTCCCCCCCCCAACACAACACTACACTTCATTCCTCCCTGCCTCTGTCTCTCTGTGTAGGTGAATCCCCCCCCAACACAACACTACACTTCATTCCTCCCTGCTTCTGCACCCTCACCGATTATGTATAGATTCATGATTTTTTTGTTTTAAACGTGTATACTGTAGGTATATTTGTTGTCTTGTGTAGCCTACTCCTGGCTGTACAATCAATTTCTCTGCGGAGACAAATAAAGTTTCCATGTATTATAACTTGTTCCGGTCATCCCTCAGTAATGAGTTCCTCCCTACATTTCCCTGTTTAGACAGGCAGCCCCATGCTAATATTCTTTTGACCAATCACATCAGCTCTTTTCAAAGCAAAAAAAAAAATTAAATCAGAATTGGCCTGTCTGTCTAAACGTAGCCTAGGTGTCTGCTTATGATTTCAAATGTAGCCTAAATATATTTAAAAAAAATGTCTGTGCTGCAGGTGTGGTGGAGGGGAACATGGCTGCTGTCGAGGCCTACAAGTCCTCCGGCGGTGACATCGCCCGTCAGATGACTTCAGACGAGGTCCGTCTCCTGAACCGTGCCACTGCCTTCAACGATGGCTTTACGCTAGTCCACCTGGCCATCCGCTTCCAGAGACAGGACATGTTGGCTATCCTTCTCACCGAGGTAAAGTTACATTTTGAAATGCATAAGAGTCAGCGTGAAGGTCCAGATTCTGATAATTTTTCCCCCTCACATGGACCGACAAAGCTATTTAGAACAGTGCCAATTATCCTAATGGCTCGAACGTAAAGTGATTGCAAGTCAGGGAGACACAAAAGAACCCAGATGCGAAAACAAATGGCGTTTGACTCGGACTTATCACAACTGTAATTCACATATAAGCAAGCAACTGTACTCGTTCGTTTCCCGAATCAGACATCTTGAAATCCAACTTTTAAGTTTTCACGAAAGAGGGTTGAAGGGAACGCTTTTCAGTTTTCAGCACAATGCTACTGACAGGAGATTAAAAGGTGTAACATATTAAATGCAGTGCTCATATGTGACCGGCCCGGCTCAAATCGGTCTTATGTAGCAACATTTTAACATGGTATATCATACACTACAGTTGAGGAACAATGGAATAGTAATTTTGCTTTGAAAGTTGATGAACTTGTAAATTCACTTTTTGAGAAAATGGCCTTTGAATGTTTTGGTACTACTACTGGAGAGCTCTTCTTTGTCTCCGCCCATTTAGCATTGTTCACACCCTCTTAAGCTTTAGCCCCACCCATTTCTTTAAGGGTTAATCCAAATGTACTAACAGAAGTCAAGCACCCAAGCTAACTGGCTAACTAGCTAACTAGCTAACTGGCTAACTGGCTAACTAGCTTACTAGCTAACTAGCTAACTGGCTAACTAGCTAACTAGCTAACTGGCTAACTAGCTAACTGGCTAACTAGCTAACTAGCTGACCTGCTGACTGGCTAACTAGCTAACTAGCTAACTGGCTAACTGGCTGACTTGCTAGCTTCACCCAGACATCTAAGTGAGAGAGAACAGCTCATTGAACATTACTCGCCCTAGCAGAGCTGGCTAGGCTGTTATGTTATCAAGAGCGTTAGTGACTGCAACTGTGCTGCCAGAATTTCCCTTTCCCTTTTTCCCTTTCCCTTTGTCGACGTGTACTGACACCGGCCATATTCAACAGGTGTTGAGCATCAGTTAGTCTTTTGTTAAGGCATGTAGCTAGCTAGCTAGCTTGGTAAACAATGAGCCATAATCCCAACTCATGACGTTACTACCCTGCATGAATCTGCAGGTAGCTAACTAGTCAAGCAAATGTGTCTGAGATACGAAGAATAAGATCATACACATGGCGAGCCAGCCAGCTAACAGTACACTTTAACTTGAAATTAAACCCATTTTCTGTCAAAATAAGAAACGTGTAATATCTGAAAATATCTTACCCGTATAGCTCATGGTTGGACGCGCCTCCTGTCGGATGCCACGGTTGGCCCTTAGTTTGAAGATGTAATCCGGAGACAGGTGTTTTCTCCATCTGCTTAGCTATCGTACTCGAATTCTACTGATTTCAAATCTCGGTCCTCCAGAAGGTGGAGAGCATACACGTAACGTTAGCTAGGGAGCCAGCAAGATAATGTTAGCTAGCTAACAGTAAACTTTATGTTTATGCAGTTTTACTACGTGATACTAGACATACTGACCAGCTCAAATAGACAGAAGCGTGCTATATGGCCAATCCAAACTCATCTCTCTGCATGTCCAGCCCACTCATTATCTTAGCCAATGATGGCTAGCGGGGAAGGTTGCTTTACTTTTTCCGTGGCTAAACCAACTAGGCTCATAATTTAACCATTGTATTAGTATTTACAGATGGAAAACAAGTTTGTTATTGTGACTTTTTTTCTATTGTGTTTCTATAATTTTTTTCTATTGTTGTTATTGACTGTACGTTTGTTTATTCCATGTGTAACTCTGTGTTGTTGTATGTGTTGCACTGCTTTGCTTTATCTTGGCCAGGTCGCAGTTGTAAATGAGAACTTGTTCTCAACTGGCCTACCTGTATTATGACATCATATAGAACTACCTGGTTAAATAAAGGTGTATTATGACATCATATAGAACTACCTGGTTAAATATAGGTGTATTATGACATCATATAGAACTACCTGGTTAAATAAAGGGGAAATAAATCAAAAAACGTCTCTCCTGTGAAGTAGTGACACTCGACATTTCATAGCGGGTACAACTAGCATAGAACATGAGAAAAATGTTGGTTTGTATTTATTATGGATCCCCATTAGTTCCTGCCAAGGCAGCAGCTACTCTTCCTGGGGTTTATTATGGATCCCCATTTAGTTCCTGCCAAGGCATCAGCTACTCTTCCTGGGGTTTATTATGGATCCCCGTTAGTTCCTGCCAAGGCAGCAGCTACTCTTCCTGGGGTTTATTATGGATCCCCATTAGTTCCTGCCAAGGCAGCAGCTACTCTTCCTGGGGTTTATTATGGATCCCCATTAGTTCCTGCCAAGGCAGCAGCTACTCTTCCTGAGGTGTATTATTGATACCCATTTAGTTCCTGCCAAAGCAGCAGCTACTCTTCCTGGGGTTTATTATGGATCCCCATTAGTTCCTGCCAAGGCAGCAGCTACTCTTCCTGGGGTTTATTATGGATCCCCATTTAGTTCCTGCCAAGGCAGCAGCTACTCTTCCTGGGGTTTATTATGGATCCCCATTAGTTCCTGCCAAGGCAGCAGCTACTGTGTAAAGTGGCGGTGTTCTTTAACGGAAGCCTCTCAACATAATCCAGGTAGAATCAGGAATTCCTCAGGGCAGCTGTCTAGGCCCCTTTCCTTTTTCAATCTTTACTAATGACATGCCACTGGGCCTTGAGTAAAGGCAGTGTGTCTATGTATGTAGATGACTGCTTGGAGTCACCCTGGATTGTAAATTGTCACGATCAAAACATATTGATGCAACAGTAGCTAAGATGGGGGAGAAGTCTGTCCGTAATAAAGCGCTGTTCTGCATTTTTAACAACACTATCAACAAGGCACGTCCTACATATCTCCTGTAGCAAGTCTATTACTGTCATCCATCCTCCGGTTACATATCTCCTGTAGCAAGTCTATTACTGTCATCCATACTCCGGTTACATATCTCCTGTAGCAAGTCTATTACTGTCATCCATCCTCCGGTTACATATCTCCTGTAGCAAGTCTATTACTGTCATCCATCCTCCGGTTACATATCTCCTGTAGCAAGTCTATTACTGTCATCCATCCTCCGGTTACATATCTCCTGTAGCAAGTCTATTACTGTCATCCATCCTCCGGTTACATATCTCCTGTAGCAAGTCTATTACTGTCATCCATCCTCCGGTTACATATCTCCTGTAGCAAGTCTATTACTGTCATCCATCCTCTGGTTACATATCTCCTGTAGCAAGTCTATTACTGTCATCCATCCTCTGGTTACATATCTCCTGTAGCAAGTCTATTACTGTCATCCATCCTCCGGTTACATATCTCCTGTAGCAAGTCTATTACTGTCATCCATCCTCCGGTTACATATCTCCTGTAGCAAGTCTATTACTGTCATCCATCCTCCGGTTACATATCTCCTGTAGCAAGTCTATTACTGTCATCCATCCTCCGGTTACATATCTCCTGTAGCTGTCAACTTGAATCCCTTTAACTGGATAAAACGGCTCTTCATTCAACTAATTCTGGAGGTTATTCCAAGAGCAGCATGGTGCCAGACAATGAAAAGGTGTCTTGTCTTAATGAGTCTCTCCTCCCTCCATCCCCGTGTCAGGTGTCCCAGCAGGCAGCGAAGTGTATCCCTGCCATGGTGTGTGGCGAGCTGACAGAACAGATACGCAGGGAGATCGCTGCCTCTCTGCGCCAACGTAAAGGAGACTTCAACTGTTACTTCCTCTCTGACCTGGTGACGTTCACGCTGCCCGCAGGTGACCGACCTGCCCTGTCTCTACTGTACATCAAGCTGTTTGTCCTCAGTGTTCCTCAGCGATGATGAATTAACAAGCTGTAGGCTAAATGTCCAAGGGAGATTTGTTCATCAGTGATAAACGTTTGCAAAAGGACTGAAATGTTTGATCCAATTTTAAGTTGTATATAAAATACATTTAGGAAGTATGTTTAAATGTATGAATAAACAATGTAGATTATCCTTGTAGTACAGTAGCTAGCCTTAGTGAGGGAGAGACTTCATCCAGTCTTGCAGTACAGTAGCTAGTCTGAGTGAGGGAGAGACTGCATCCAGTCTTGTAGTACAGTAGCTACTCTGAGTGAGGGAGAGACTGCATCCAGTCTTGTAGTACAGAAGCTAGTCTTAGTGAGGGAGCGAGAGACTGTATCCAGTCTTGTAGTACAGTAGCTAGTCTGAGTGAGGGAGAGACTGCATCCAGTCTTGCAGTACAGTAGCTAGTCTGAGTGAGGGAGCGAGAGACTGCATCCAGTCTTGCAGTACAGTAGCTAGTCTGAGTGAGGGAGCGAGAGACTGCATCCAGTCTTGCAGTACAGTAGCTAGTCTGAGTGAGGGAGCGAGAGACTGCAGCCAGTCTTGTAGTACAGTAGCTAGTCTGAGTGAGGGAGAGACTGCATCCAGTCTTGCAGTACAGTAGCTAGTCTGAGTGAGGGAGCGAGACTGCATCCAGTCTTGCAGTACAGTAGCTAGTCTGAGTGAGGGAGCGAGAGACTGCATCCAGTCTTGCAGTACAGTAGCTAGTCTGAGTGAGGGAGCGAGAGACTGCATCCAGTCTTGCAGTACAGTAGCTTGTCTGAGTGAGGGAGCGAGAGACTGCATCCAGTCTTGCAGTACAGTAGCTAGTCTGAGTGAGGGAGCGAGAGACTGCAGCCAGTCTTGTAGTACAGTAGCTAGTCTGAGTGAGGGAGAGACTGCATCCAGTCTTGCAGTACAGTAGCTAGTCTGAGTGAGGGAGCGAGAGACTGCATCCAGTCTTGCAGTACAGTAGCTAGTCTGAGTGAGTGAGGGAGAGACTGCATCCAGTCTTGCAGTACAGTAGCTAGTCTGAGTGAGGGAGCGAGAGACTGCATCCAGTCTTGCAGTACAGTAGCTAGTCTGAGTGAGGGAGCGAGAGACTGCAGCCAGTCTTTTCCCGCCTGCATAATATCGTCATCAACTGTGTACACACACACACACACACACACACACACACACACACACACACACACACACACACACACACACACACACACACACACACACACACACACACACACACACACACACACACACACACACACTGTAGAGTTCCTGGCTGTATTCTGTTTCAGAGCAGCCTAGTATTTCTGTACAGGCAGAGCTTGGCTTCAGGCCACTACAGTGAGAGGTCTCTCTCTCTCTCTCGCTCTCTCACGTCAGTGTTTTCACTTTTGAGCCAGAGAATGGCCACCAGTGTTCTCTTCCGTGTACGCAGTTCGCCGTGCAGCTACTGAGCCTTCAGAAAGCAGCATTCACACCCCTTGATTTATTCCACATGTTGTTGTTACAGCCTGAATTCAAAATGGATTTTTTCCCCCTTTCTGTTTCTCACCCATCTACACACAATACTCCATCATGACAAAGTAAAGACATGTTTTCCCCAAAAAATGTTTTGCAAATATATTGAAAATGAAATCTCATTTACATAAGTATTCACACCCCCTTTTGCTATGACTCTCCAAATTGAGCTGAGGTGCATTCCAATTTCCTTTCATCGTTCTTGACGTCACTGCAACTTTATTGGAGTCTGACCTGTGGCCAATCAATTTTTTAAATTGTTTGGACATGATTTTAGAAAGAAACACACCTGTCTATATAAGGTCCCACAGTTGACAGCGCATGTTCGTGTAGAAACTATACCAGGAAGTCCAAGGAACTCTCCGTAGATCCCTGAGAATTGTGATGAGGCATATATCTGGGGAAGGGTATTAAAACTATTTATAGAGTCTTAAAAGTTTCCATCATTGGGAAATGGAAAAAATATAGAACTACCCGTACCAAACTCAGCTACCGGGAAAGAAGGACCTTGGTCAGGGAGGTGACTTAAGAACCCAATGACCACTGACAGAACTATAGAGTTCGTTGGCTGAGATGGGAGAACCTTCCAGAAGGACAACAGGCTCTACAGCACTTCATCTATCTGGGCTTTATGGGAGAGTGGCCAGACGGAAGCCACTCCTGAGAAAAAGGTACATGACAGCACGCCTGGAGTTTGCAAATAGGCAGGTGAAAGACTTAGAGCATAAAGGCAAAAGATTCTGTGGTCTGATGAGACACATCGGAGAAAAAATGTTGTCCTGAATGCGAAGCGCTATGTCTGGAGAAAACCAGACACAGCTCATCACCCGTCTAACACCATCCCTACCATGAAGCATGGAGGTGGCGGCATCATGCTATGGGTGGATGCTTTTCAGGGACTGGGAGACTAGTAAGGATGGAGGGAACGATGTATAGAGCCAAATACAGGCAAAGCCTTGATGAGAACCTGCTTCAGAGTGCAAACAACCTTAAACTGTGGAGATTTACATTTCAACAGGACAATGACCCCGAGCATACAAGCCAAAGCAACGCTGAAATGACTTCAGAACGAGAATGTGAAAATCCTTGAGTGGTCCAGCCAAATCCCAGACATGAATCCCAACTTTGTGGAAAAACTTGAAGATTGCTGTTCACCGCCGCTCCCCAGCTAATTTAACAGAGCTTGAGGAAATCTACAAGGAAGAATGGGAGAAAATCCCCAAATCCAGATGTGCAAAGCTGATACTGACGTACCCAAAACGACTCAAAGCTGATACTGACGTACCCAAAACGACTCAAAGCTGATACTGACGTACCCAAAACGACTCAAAGCTGTTACAGACGTAGCGAAGACGACTCAAAGCTGATACAGACGTACCCAAAACGACTCAAAGCTGATACAGACGTACCCAAGACGACTGAAAGCTGATACAGACATACCCAAGACGACTCAAAGCTGATACAGACATACCCAAGACGACTCAAAGCTGATACTGACGTACCCAAGACGACTCAAAGCTGATACAGACGTACCCAAAACGACTCAAAGCTGATACAGACATACCCAAGATGACTCAAAGCAAATACAGACATACCCAAAACGACTCAAAGCTGTTACAGACGTACCCAAGACGACTCAAAGCTGTTACAGACGTACCCAAGACGACTCAAAGCTGATACAGACGTACCCAAGACGACTCAAAGCTGTTACAGACGTACCCAAGACGACTCAAAGCTGATACAGACGTACCCAAGACGACTCAAAGCTGTTACAGACGTACCCAAAGTATTGACTAGGGGATGTGGATACTTTTGAACTAAATTAGTAAAAATGTCTAAAAACATGTTTTTTTCATTTTGTCATGATGGGGTGTTTGTGTGTAGATGGGCGAATTCGGGCTGTAACACAACACAATGTGGAATAAGTCAAGGGGCTATGAATTGATTTGTGAAGGCAGCAGTTTAATGAACAGCATGTTTACTGTTTCGGTCACCATTGGCAAAATGTTGACCATTTTATGGAGCTGCATCATGTGTTTGTTTTGTATTTTCACTATTGACTATTTGATTTGCGGTGGTGTTAGCCTGTCAATATAGGCACATGTGAACAGGGGGTATTTTGTAATGTAGCTGATAATATATGAGCAATTTTTTTTTTAAAGTCACCTAATCTCTCTTGCTCTCAGTCTCTCTCTCAGTCTCTCTCTCAGTCTCTCTCTCTCTCTCTCTCTCTCTCTCATATATATTGTGTGTTTCTGCAGACATCGAAGACCTGCCCACTGCAGTCCAGGAGAAGCTGTTTGATGAGGTGTTAGATCGAGATGTACAGAAAGGTACAGATCTCAGAGGATTCCTTGATATCTCTGGATATTTCTCAATATCTCCGTCAACCCCAAATGCCAGGAAACGTACTGCATGTTGTAGATTTACCATTAGAATCAAGTGTATGTGTGTGTGTGTGTGTGTGATCCTTCTGCGTCCGTCTCAGATGACCAGATAAAGCGATGGAAGAGAGGAGGTCCTTTTAAGAACACAACCTGTTCCATGAGAGTCAACTGTGTGCCAAATATACACAGTGTACAAAACATTAGGAACACCTTCCTAATATTGAGTTGCACCCTCCTTTTTCCCCCCTCAGAACCACCTCAATCCGTCGAGGCGTGGACTCTACAAGGGGTCTAAAGCGTTCCACAGGGACGCCGGCCCATTGTTGACTCCCAATGCTTCCAAAAGTTGTGTCATGTTGGCTGGTGGACCGTTCTTGATACACACGGGGAAACTGTTGAGCGTGGAAAAACCCAGCAGCGTTGCAGTTCTTGACACATTCAAACCGGTGCGCCTGGCACCTACTACCACACCCCTGTTCAAAAAGGCACTTAAGTATTTTTGTCTTGCTCATTCACCCTCTGAATGGCACACATACACAATCCGTGTCTCACTTGTCTCCAGGCTTAAAAATCCTTCTTTAACCTGTCTCCTCCCCTTCATCTACACTGATTGAAGTGGATTTAACTGGTGACATCAATAAGGGATCATAGCTTTCACCTGGCAAGCATTTCGCTACACTCACATTAACATCTGCTAACCATGTGTATGTGACAAATAAAATGTATTTGATTCATCTGGTCAGTCTGTCATTGAAAGAGCAGGTGTTCCTAATGTTTTGTACACTCCGTGTATGTTAGGCACTGGGTGATAATTCTGTGTGGGTGATAATTCTGTGTCAGTCTTTCAGATGAGCAGGTAAAAAATAAGAGTGCTCCTCTCCTCAGCTAGCTAGTTACCTCACCACCCTCTCCTCTCACCAGCTAGCTAGTTACCTCACCACCCTCTCCTCTCACCAGCTAGCTAGTTACCTCACCACCCTCTCCTCTCACCAACTAGCTAGTTGCCTCACCACCCTCTCCTCTCACCAACTAGCTAGTTACCTCACCACCCTCTCCTCTCACCCAGCTAGCTCACCAGCTAGCTAGTTACCTCACCACCCTCTCCTCTCACCAGCTAGCTAGTTACCTCACCACCCTCTCCTCTCACCAGCTAGCTAGTTACCTCACCACCCTCTCCTCTCACCAGCTAGCTAGTTACCTCACCACCCTCTCCTCTCACCAACTAGCTAGTTGCCTCACCACCCTCTCCTCTCACCAGCTAGCTAGTTACCTCACCACGCCTCTCCTCTCACCAGCTAGCTAGTTACCTCACCGCCTCTCCTCTCACCAGCTAGCTAGTTACCTCACCGCCTCTCTCCTCTCACCAGCTAGCTAGTTACCTCACCACCCTCTCCTCTCTTCAGCTAGCTAGTTACCTCACCGCCCTCTCCTCTCACCAGCTAGCTAGTTACCTCACACCCTCTCCTCTCACCAGCTAGCTAGTTACCTCACCACCCCTCTCCTCTCACCAGCTAGCTAGTTACCTCACCACCCTCTCCTCTCTTCAGCTAGCTAGTTGCCTCACCGCCCTCTCCTCTCACCAGCTAGCTAGTTACCTCACCGCCTCTCCTCTCACCAGCTAGCTAGTTACCTCACCGCCCTCTCCTCTCACCCAGCTAGCTAGTTACCTCACCGCCCTCTCCTCTCACCAGCTAGCTAGTTACCTCACCACCCTCTCCTCTCACCAGCTAGCTAGTTACCTCACCGCCCTCTCCTCTCACCAGCTAGCTAGTTGCCTCACCACCCTCTCTCTCTCAGCTAGCTAGTTACCTCACCACCCTCTCCTCTCACCAGCTAGCTAGTTACCTCACCGCCCTCTCCTCTCACCAGCTAGCTAGTTACCTCACCACCCTCTCCTCTCACCAGCTAGCTAGTTACCTCACCACCCTCTCCTCTCACCAGCTAGCTAGTTACCTCACCACCCTCTCCTCTCACCAGCTAGCTAGTTACCTCACCACCCTCTCTCCTCTCACCAGCTAGCTAGTTACCTCACCACCCTCTCCTCTCACCAGCTAGCTAGTTACCTCACCACCCTCTCCTCTCACCAGCTAGCTAGCTACCTCACCAGCTAGCTCCTCACCACCCTCTCCTCTCACCAGCTAGCTAGTTACCTCACCACCCTCTCCTCTCTTCAGCTAGCTAGTTACCTCACCACCCTCTCTCCTCTCACCAGCTAGCTAGTTACCTCACCACCCTCTCCTCTCACCAGCTAGCTAGTTACCTCACCACCCTCTCCTCTCACCAGCTAGCTAGTTACCTCACCACCCTCTCCTCTCACCAGCTAGCTAGTTACCTCACCACCCTCTCCTCTCTTCAGCTAGCTAGTTACCTCACCACCCTCTCCTCTCACCAGCTAGCTAGTTACCTCACCACCCTCTCCTCTCTTCAGCTAGCTAGTTACCTCACCACCCTCTCCTCTCACCAGCTAGCTAGTTACCTCACCACCCTCTCCTCTCACCAGCTAGCTAGTTACCTCACCACCCTCTCCTCTCTTCAGCTAGCTAGTTACCTCACCACCCTCTCCTCTCACCAGCTAGCTAGTTACCTCACCACCCTCTCCTCTCACCAGCTAGCTAGTTACCTCACCACCCTCTCTCCTGTCACCAGCTAGCTAGTTACCTCACCACCCTCTCCTCTCACCAGCTAGCTAGTTACCTCTCTCCTCTCCTCTCACCAGCTAGCTAGTTACCTCACCACCCTCTCCTCTCACCAGCTAGCTAGTTACCTCACCACCCTCTCCTCTCTTCAGCTAGCTAGTTACCTCACCACCCTCTCCTCTCACCAGCTAGCTAGTTACCTCACCACCCTCTCCTCTCACCAGCTAGCTAGTTACCTCACCACCCTCTCCTCTCACCAGCTAGCTAGTTACCTCACCACCCTCTCCTCTCACCAGCTAGCTAGTTACCTCACCACCCTCTCCTCTCTTCAGCTAGCTAGTTACCTCACCACCCTCTCCTCTCACCAGCTAGCTAGTTACCTCACCACCCTCTCCTCTCACCAGCTAGCTAGTTACCTCACCACCCTCTCCTCTCACCAGCTAGCTAGTTACCTCACCACCCTCTCCTCTCACCAGCTAGCTAGTTACCTCACCACCCCTCTCCTCTCACCAGCTAGCTAGTTACCTCACCACCCTCTCCTCTCACCAGCTAGCTAGTTACCTCACCACCCTCTCCTCTCACCAGCTAGCTAGTTACCTCACCACCTCTCCTCTCACCAGCTAGCTAGTTACCTCACCACCCTCTCCTCTCTTCAGCTAGCTAGTTACCTCACCACCCTCTCCTCTCACCAGCTAGCTAGTTACCTCACCACCCTCTCCTCTCACCAGCTAGCTAGTTACCTCACCACCCTCTCCTCTCTCACCAGCTAGCTAGTTACCTCACCGCCCTCTCCTCTCACCAGCTAGCTAGTTACCTCACCACCCTCTCCTCTCACCAGCTAGCTAGTTACCTCACCACCCTCTCCTCTCACCAGCTAGCTAGTTACCTCACCACCCTCTCCTCTCACCAGCTAGCTAGTTACCTCACCACCCTCTCCTCTCACCAGCTAGCTAGTTACCTCACCACCCTCTCCTCTCACCAGCTAGCTAGTTACCTCACCACCCTCTCCTCTCACCAGCTAGCTAGTTACCTCACCACCGCCCTCTCCTCTCACCAGCTAGCTAGTTACCTCACCGCCCTCTCCTCTCACCAGCTAGCTAGTTACCTCACCACCCTCTCCTCTCACCAGCTAGCTAGTTACCTCACCACCCTCTCCTCTCCTCTCACCAGCTAGCTAGTTACCTCACCACCCTCTCCTCTCCTCTCACCAGCTAGCTAGTTACCTCACCACCCTCTCCTCTCACCAGCTAGCTAGTTACCTCACCACCCTCTCCTCTCACCAGCTAGCTAGTTACCTCACCACCCTCTCCTCTCACCAGCTAGCTAGTTACCTCACCACCCTCTCCTCTCTCACCAGCTAGCTAGTTACCTCACCACCCTCTCCTCTCACCAGCTAGCTAGTTACCTCACCACCCTCTCCTCTCACCAGCTAGCTAGTTACCTCACCACCCTCTCCTCTCACCAGCTAGCTAGTTACCTCACCACCCTCTCCTCTCACCAGCTAGCTAGTTACCTCACCACCCTCTCCTCTCACCAGCTAGCTAGTTACCTCACCACCCTCTCCTCTCACCAGCTAGCTAGTTACCTCACCACCCTCTCCTCTCACCAGCTAGCTAGTTACCTCACCACCCTCTCCTCTCACCAGCTAGCTAGTTACCTCACCACCCTCTCCTCTCACCAGCTAGCTAGTTACCTCACCACCCTCTCCTCTCACCAGCTAGCTAGTTACCTCACCACCCTCTCCTCTCACCAGCTAGCTAGTTACCTCACCACCCTCTCCTCTCACCAGCTAGCTAGTTACCTCACCACCCTCTCCTCTCACCAGCTAGCTAGTTACCCTCACCACCCTCTCCTCTCACCAGCTAGCTAGTTACCTCACCACCCTCCTCCTCACCAGCTAGCTAGTTACCTCACCACCCTCTCCTCTCACCAGCTAGCTAGTTACCTCACCACCCTCTCCTCTCCTCTCACCAGCTAGCTAGTTACCTCACCGCCCTCTCCTCTCACCAGCTAGCTAGTTACCTCACCGCCCTCTCCTCTCACCAGCTAGCTAGTTACCTCACCACCCTCTCCTCTCCTCTCACCAGCTAGCTAGTTACCTCACCACCCTCTCCTCTCTTCAGCTAGCTAGTTACCTCACCACCCTCTCCTCTCACCAGCTAGCTAGTTACCTCACCACCCTCTCCTCTCACCAGCTAGCTAGTTACCTCACCACCCTCTCCTCTCACCAGCTAGCTAGTTACCTCACCACCCTCTCCTCTCACCAGCTAGCTAGTTACCTCACCACCCTCTCTCTCTCACCAGCTAGCTAGTTACCTCACCACCCTCTCCTCTCACCAGCTAGCTAGTTACCTCACCACCCTCTCCTCTCACCAGCTAGCTAGTTACCTCACCCACCCTCTCCTCTCACCAGCTAGCTAGTTACCTCACCACCCTCTCCTCTCACCAGCTAGCTAGTTACCTCACCACCCTCTCCTCTCTTCAGCTAGCTAGTTACCTCACCACCCTCTCTCTCTCTCACCAGCTAGCTAGTTACCTCACCACCCTCTCCTCTCCTCTCACCCAGCTAGCTAGTTACCTCACCACCCTCTCCTCTCACCAGCTAGCTAGTTACCTCACCACCTCTCCTCTCTTCAGCTAGCTAGTTACCTCACCACCCTCTCCTCTCACCAGCTAGCTAGTTACCTCACCACCCTCTCTCCTCTCACCAGCTAGCTAGTTACCTCACCACCCTCTCCTCTCACCAGCTAGCTAGTTACCTCACCACCCTCTCCCTCTCTTCACCAGCTAGCTAGTTACCCTCACCACCTCTCCTCTCTCTTCAGCTAGCTAGTTACCTCACCACCTCTCCTCCTCACCAGCTAGCTAGTTACCTCACCACCCTCTCCTCTCACCAGCTAGCTAGTTACCTCACCACCCTCTCTCTCTCACCAGCTAGCTAGTTACCTCACCACCCTCTCCTCTCACCAGCCAGCTAGTTACCTCACCACCCTCTCCTCTCACCAGCTAGCTAGTTACCTCACCACCCTCTCCTCTCACCAGCTAGCTAGTTACCTCACCACCCTCTCCTCTCACCAGCTAGCTAGTTACCTCACCACCCTCTCCTCTCACCAGCTAGCTAGTTACCTCACCACCCTCTCCTCTCACCAGCTAGCTAGTTACCTCACCACCCTCTCCTCTCACCAGCTAGCTAGTTACCTCACCACCCTCTCCTCTCACCAGCTAGCTAGTTACCTCACCACCCTCTCCTCTCACCAGCTAGCTAGTTACCTCACCACCCTCTCCTCTCACCAGCTAGCTAGTTACCTCACCACCCTCTCCTCTCACCAGCTAGCTAGTTACCTCACCACCCTCTCCTCTCACCAGCTAGCTAGTTACCTCACCACCCTCTCCTCTCACCAGCTAGCTAGTTAGCCTCACCACCCTCTCCTCTCACCAGCTAGCTAGTTACCTCACCACCCTCTCCTCTCTCACCAGCTAGCTAGTTACCTCACCACCCTCTCCTCTCACCAGCTAGCTAGTTACCTCACCACCCTCTCTCCTCTCACCAGCTAGCTAGTTACCTCACCACCTCTCTCCTCTCACCAGCTAGCTAGTTACCTCACCACCCTCTCCTCTCACCAGCTAGCTAGTTACCTCACCACCCTCTCCTCTCACCAGCTAGCTAGTTACCTCACCACCCCTCTCCTCTCACCAGCTAGCTAGTTACCTCACCACCCTCTCCTCTCACCAGCTAGCTAGTTACCTCACCACCCTCTCCTCTCACCAGCTAGCTAGTTACCTCACCACCCTCTCCTCTCACCAGCTAGCTAGTTACCTCACCACCCTCTCCTCTCCTCTCACCAGCTAGCTAGTTACCTCACCACCCTCTCCTCTCCTCTCACCAGCTAGCTAGTTACCTCACCACCTCTCCTCTCACCAGCTAGCTAGTTACCTCACCACCCTCTCCTCTCACCAGCTAGCTAGTTACCTCACCACCCTCTCCTCTCACCAGCTAGCTAGTTACCTCACCACCCTCTCCTCTCACCAGCTAGCTAGTTACCTCACCACCCT
Organism: Brachymystax lenok tsinlingensis; assembly: GCA_030435695.1. NCBI lineage: Eukaryota > Metazoa > Chordata > Actinopteri > Salmoniformes > Salmonidae > Brachymystax > Brachymystax lenok. The sequence continues at coordinate 87,077,081 of CM059780.1, forward strand.
CTCCTCTCACCAGCTAGCTAGTTACCTCACCACCCTCTCCTCTCACCAGCTAGCTAGTTACCTCACCACCCTCTCCTCTCACCAGCTAGCTAGTTACCTCACCACCCTCTCCTCTCACCAGCTAGCTAGTTACCTCACCACCCTCTCCTCTCACCAGCTAGCTAGTTACCTCACCACCCTCTCCTCTCACCAGCTAGCTAGTTACCTCACCACCCTCTCCTCTCCTCTCACCAGCTAGCTAGTTACCTCACCACCCTCTCCTCTCTTCAGCTAGCTAGTTACCTCACCACCCTCTCCTCTCTTCAGCTAGCTAGTTACCTCACCACCCTCTCCTCTCTTCAGCTAGCTAGTTACCTCACCACCCTCTCCTCTCACCAACTAGCTAGTTACCTCACCACCCTCTCCTCTCACCAGCTAGCTAGTTACCTCACCACCCTCTCCTCTCCTCTCACCAGCTAGCTAGTTACCTCACCACCTCTCTCTCCTCTCACCAGCTAGCTAGTTACCTCACCACCCTCTCCTCTCACCAGCTAGCTAGTTACCTCACCACCCTCTCCTCTCACCAACTAGCTAGTTACCTCACCACCCTCTCCTCTCACCAACTAGCTAGTTACCTCACCACCCTCTCCTCTCACCAGCTAGCTAGTTACCTCACCACCCTCTCCTCTCTTCAGCTAGCTAGTTACCTCACCACCCTCTCCTCTCACCAGCTAGCTAGTTACCTCACCACCCTCTCCTCTCACCAGCTAGCTAGTTACCTCACCACCCTCTCCTGTCACCAGCTAGCTAGTTACCTCACCACCCTCTCCTCTCACCAGCTAGCTAGTAACCTCACCACCCTCTCCTCTCTTCAGCTAGCTAGTTACCTCACCACCCTCTCCTCTCCTCTCACCAACTAGCTAGTTACCTCACCACTCTCTCCTCTCACCAGCTAGCTAGTTACCTCACCACCCTCTCCTCTCACCAGCTAGCTAGTTACCTCACCACCCTCTCCTCTCTTCAGCTAGCTAGTTACCTCACCACCCTCTCCTCTCTTCAGCTAGCTAGTTACCTCACCACCCTCTCCTCTCACCAACTAGCTAGTTACCTCACCGCCCTCTCCTCTCACCAGCTAGCTAGTTACCTCACCACCCTCTCCTCTCACCAGCTAGCTAGTTACCTCACCACCCTCTCCTCTCACCAGCTAGCTAGTTACCTCACCACCCTCCTCTCCTCTCACCAGCTAGCTAGTTACCTCACCACCCTCTCCTCTCACCAGCTAGCTAGTTACCTCACCGCCCTCTCCTGTCACCAGCTAGCTAGTTACCATCAGGGTTAACTACACAGACGTTTCATCTGTACATCCTTCTTAAGTGTTCGCGTAGCCGTCGATTCTCCCAGGTGTGTCTAGGTCTCGGAGGTGTCTTGTGACCTATTTCAGCTAGTAGTGTAATTGGGTTACATGGGAGAAATAGGATGCTCCAGTTGGTTGTTGCAGGGCCAAGGGGAGACGAGAGAAGAATTAAGTGATTGAGTGGCTGTGTCCTCTCCCTCCCTCTCTAAATGGCTAACCATGTATGTGTCCTCTCTGTGTCTGTGTGTGTCCTTTCTCTCTGTGTGTGTGTGTGTGTGTGTGTGTGTGTGTGTGTGTGTGTGTGTCGTCTCTCTACAGAGCTAGAGGAGGAGTCTCCCATCATTAACTGGTCCTTGGAGCTGGGTACCAGGCTGGACAGCAGGCTGTATGCCCTGTGGAACCGTACACAGGGAGACTGCCTGTTAGACTCAGTACTGCAGGCTACCTGGGGGATATACGACAAGGACTCTGTCCTCCGCAAGACCCTCAATGACAGCCTGCATGACTGCTCTCACTGGTAAGAAACACACGGCCCCGTATCCACACACTGGAATACCACACGCTGTGGCGGGCTCTGGCCCCGGATCCACAAGCTGTGGCCGGCTCTGGCCCCCTATCCAAACACTGGAATACCACTTGAAATGAAGCAGTGTTTTGGGGATCGACTCTAAGTTGTGTGGTAGTGTGGACTGCAGTCATTACCTTTGGTGTCACTTGGCCCTGCCTGTCAGTTCTTCCAGTTCCTGTACTGTACATGGTGCCTGAGTTACCAGTCTGTTTAGTTAACAGGTCCTGTACTGTACATGGTGCCTGGGTTAACAGTCTGTTTAGTTAACAGGTCCTGTACTGTACATGGTGCCTGGGTTACCAGTCTGTTTAACAGGTCCTGTACTGTACATGGTGCCTGAGTTACCAGTCTGTTTAGTTAACAGGTCCTGTACTGTACATGGTGCCTGGGTTAACAGTCTGTTTAGTTAACAGGTCCTGTACATGGTGCCTGGGTTTCCAGTCTGTTTAGTTAACAGGTCCTGTACTGTACATGGTGCTTGGGTTAACAGTTCTCTGTGGCGTTGCTAAACACATGACATGGAGGGCAATTTTAGCTAAACAAACTGGCAGCCAATACAATACAATGTAACTTTATTGTTCACATGTTACAGTGAACCCCGAACATATCGCTCACTAAATGTCTGCGACAGAGAGTAGGAGAACATTAGTTCTGATCAATCAGGGAAATTAAAGGGCTGAATGCATGTTGGCTCACTATTTTAAAAGAATTACATCCCGATATGTAACTATCAGTCCCCCCCTATGAGCCCTGGCAGGCAAAGCTAATGAGATGTTTGTTCTGAGTTCCAGGTTCTCTACACACGGTGGAAGGAGTGGGAGTCGTGGTATTGAGATGTTTGTTCTGAGTTCCAGGTTCTACACGCGGTGGAAGGAGTGGGAGTCGTGGTATTGAGATGTTTGTTCTGTGTTCCAGGTTCTACACGCGGTGGAAGGAGTGGGAGTCGTGGTATTGAGATGTTTGTTCTGTGTTCCAGGTTCTACACACGGTGGAAGGAGTGGGAGTCGTGGTATTGAGATGTTTGTTCTGTGTTCTAGGTTCTCTACACACGGTGGAAGGAGTGGGAGTCGTGGTATTGAGATGTTTGTTCTGTGTTCCAGGTTCTACACACGGTGGAAGGAGTGGGAGTCGTGGTATTGAGATGTTTGTTCTGAGTTCCAGGTTCTCTACACACGGTGGAAGGAGTGGGAGTCGTGGTATTGAGATGTTTGTTCTGTGTTCCAGGTTCTACACGCGGTGGAAGGAGTGGGAGTCGTGGTATTCTCAGAGCTTTGGTCTCCACTTCTCCCTCCGAGAGGAACAGTGGCAGGAGGACTGGGCTTTCATACTCTCTCTGGCCAGCCAGGTAACTAACTAACTAACTAATTAACTAACTAACTAACTAACTAACACCTCTCCTCTGTACACACACACACACACACACACACACACGATCAGATCAGCTTTTCTATCCCTTTTTGTGTTGCTTTTGTATTTTAAAACGCAATATTATTATTTGATGTACTTTGTTCAACTGATCAGAGTTATACAATATGCAGCTGTCACTGTCATGACCAAATCATGACCAAATCATGCGAAAGTATCTCAAATTGATTTGAAATGCTAATGGCAGTCCCGTGACTTGAATGGGATTTGTGCCACTAATGCTAAAACATTAGCATGTGGAAAAAGTGCCAGGGAAACTAATCCAAAGCGTGGATTGCTGTCATACCTTGTCCATAGACTGCTGACGGGATGAGGAAACCAATGTAACATTGAATATCTCCTTATCACCAATCTCATCTGTCTACCTGCCTGTTTTCCTGCCTGTCTGTCTGTCTGTCTGTCTGTTGTCCCCACAGCCTGGTGCCAGCCTGGAACAGACTCACATCTTTGTTCTAGCACACATTCTTCGTCGACCAATCATCGTGTACGGAGTGAAGTATTACAAGAGTTTCCGTGGAGAAACGTTAGGCTACACTCGTTTCCAAGGTGAGTGAAGCCGGGCAGAATTATCATCTTGGGAGTCTTTTGTTATAATATAGTGATAATACGCGGGTTTACGTCAGTCTTCCAAGCGTAATGGTCAGGCTACGTAACGGTTCTAGCTGTAACTCACGTCTATATGAGTAGAGCTGTCAGTCTGACCCCAGACCTGTAGAGAGAGAGAGAGAGAGACTTCATGTCATCATAGAGTGGGCGGCAGGATTTTAACACCCTGGACCCTGCATGAAAACAGTCAGGTGAAATAGTGTGTTATCAGACCGGAGGAAGCTGTAGAGAGAGACTGTGTGTTAAAATCACATTTTATGTGTAGAATTTACCGTGAAATGCTTACTTACCAGCCCTTTCCCAACATTGCAGTTAAAAAAGTAAGAAAATTAGCAAATTGATAAAAAAATCAAAAAATTGAAAATTTTAACACAATAAAATAACAATAACGAGGTAGTAGTGAGTCGGCGTAGTGGGGTAGTAGGTAGTAGTGAGTCGGCGTACTGGGGTACGAGGTAGTAGTGAGTCAACGTACTGGGGTACGAGGTAGTAGTGAGTCGGCGTACTGGGGTACGAGGTAGTAGTGAGTCGGCGTAGTAGGGTACGAGGTAGTAGTGAGTCGTGACTGGGGTACGAGGTAGTAGTGAGTCGTACTGGGGTACGAGGTAGTAGTGAGTCGGCGTAGTGGGGTACGAGGTAGTAGTGAGTCGTGCTGGGGTACGAGGTAGTAGTGAGTCGTGCTGGGGTACGAGGTAGTAGTGAGTCGGCGTACGAGGTAGTAGTGAGTCGGCGTACTGGGGTACGAGGTAGTAGTGAGTCGGCGTACTGGGGTACGAGGTAGTAGTGAGTCAGGGTACTGGGGTATGAGGTAGTAGTGAGTCGGGGTACTGGGGTACGAGGTAGTAGTGAGTCGGGTGCTGGGGTCTGAGGTAGTGGTGAGTCGGCGTGGTGGGGTCTGGTGTAGTGGTGGTCGGCGTGGTGGGGTCTGAGGGTGTAGTGAGTCGGCGTGGTGGGGTCTGAGGTAGTGGTGGTCGGCGTGGTGGGGTGCGAGGTAGTAGTGGTCGGCGTGAGTGGGGTCTGAGGTAGTAGTGAGTCGGCGTGAGTAGGGTCTGAGGTAGTAGTGGTCGGCGAGTAGGGTCTGAGGTGGTAGTGAGTCGGCGTGCTGGGGTCTGAGGTAGTAGTGAGTCGGCTTACTGGGGTCTGAGGTAGTAGTGAGTCGACTTACTGGGGTCTGAGGTAGTAGTGAGTCGGCGTACTGGGGTACGAGGTAGTAGTGAGTCGGCGTACTGGGGTACGAGGTAGTAGTGAGTCGGCGTACTGGGGTACGAGGTAGTAGTGAGTCGGCGTACTGGGGTACGAGGTAGTAGTGAGTCGGCTTACTGGGGTACGAGGTAGTTGGGGTGATTGATTGAGGTATAATGTACATGTAGGTTTGGTTAGGTGATAGATGTTTAGTACTAGATACATGTAGGTAGGAGTGAAAGGCATAAAGTATGGGTAGCCATTTGATTAACTGTTCAGCAGTCTAATGGCTTTGGGGTAGAGGCTGTTCAGGAGCCTCTTGGACCTAGACTTGACCGCTTGCCTGTCTGAGACTGACCTGTGTCTCTACCTCTCGTCCTCTAGATGTGTTCCTGTCTGAGACTGACCTGTCTCTCTACCTCTCGTCCTCTAGATGTGTTCCTGTCTGAGACTGACCTGTCTCTCTACCTGTACAGGTGTGTACCTGCCCCTGTTGTGGGAGCAGAGTTTCTGCTGGAAGAGTCCCATCGCCCTGGGTTACACACGTGGACACTTCTCTGCCCTGGTCGCCATGGAGAACGACGGCTACGACAATCGCGGCGCAGGCGCCAACCTCAACACTGACGATGACGTCACCGTCACCTTCCTGCCGCTGGTGGACAGCGAGAGGAAACTGCTGCACGTACATTTTCTATCTGCGCAAGAGGTAACAGTAACTCTCGGCCTACAATTATCACGCCCCTCAGAGTCAATCTAATTACGTAATGCTAAAAATCCATCTGTTTATAAACTAGAGAGATGTTTTTTGGCGTCTCAACCCCGCCGATATCGCCCTTCCGCGTCTACAGTAAAAAGTGGCACAGCGGTGTGTGTCAGACCAGGAGACATCCCGAAAATCGGTCTTCTCACAAAGAACGCCCGTAGCGTCCGAACGGTTTGGCCCTACACACTAAGATGACCCCTCTGTGGACAGCTGAGGCTCTCACGAACACCATGGTGAACTAACGGTGTAATGGAATGATGCAAAATGTAAGGAAACTGACAGTAAAGTGACAGTTATAAATGTATGTGGGTATGACTGACAGTAAAATGACAGTTAGAAATGTATGTGGGTATGACTGACAGTAAAATGACAGTTAGAAATGTATGTGGGTATGACTGACAGTATAATGACAGTTATAAATATATGTGGGTATGACTGACAGTAAAGTGACAGTTATAAATGTATGTGGGTATAACTGACAGTAAAGTGACAGTTATTAATGTATGTGGGTATAACTGACAGTAAAGTGACAGTTATAACTGTATGTGGGATTAACTGACAGTAAAGTGACAGTTATAAATGTATGTGGGTATAACTGACAGTAAAGTGACAGTTATTAATGTATGTGGGTATAACTGACAGTAAAGTGACAGTTATAACTGTATGTGGGTATAACTGACAGTAAAGTGACAGTTATTAATGAATGTGGGATTAACTGACAGTAAAGTGACAGTTATTAATGTATGTGGGTATAACTGACAGTAAAGTGACAGTTATAAATGTATGTGGGATTAACTGACAGTAAAGTGACAGTTATAAATGTATGTGGGTATAACTGACAGTAAAGTGACAGTTATTAATGTATGTGGGTATAACTGACAGTAAAGTGACAGTTATAAATGTATGTGGGATTAACTGACAGTAAAGTGACAGTTATAAATGTATGTGGGTATAACTGACAGTAAAGTGACAGTTATTAATGTATGTGGGTATAACTGACAGTAAAGTGACAGTTATAAATGTATGTGGGTATAACTGACAGTAAAGTGACAGTTATAAATGTATGTGGGTATAACTGACAGTAAAGTGACAGTTATAAATGTATGTGGGTATGACTGACAGTAAAGTGACAGTTATAAATGTATGTGGGTATGACTGACAGTAAAGTGACAGTTTTAGATGTATGTGGGTATAACTGACAGTAAAGTGACAGTTATAAATGTATGTGGGATTAACTGACGGTGGCTACCTATCGTGGCTAATATTTAACATGATACAAATTATTTAAAAAATACAGTGAGAAGTCCGGACATATAATGAGAACATTCTAGAAATCAACAAATCAACGCGGTAGGTTTGGCGCTATGTACTGTCATTTGATCATGGCTACAGAAGCCTATAACCTGGCTCTCCACATTTCATTCCTGCAAGGTTATAAGGCCAGCGTTTCATAAACGTCACATGCTTCAGTTTGCTGCCACGTGACTGGTTTCACATTTGTCTCCAGCGATCAGAAAGGTAAAATCCACTGAATGTATTAAACACGAACACCTGCTTTTTCCATGACAGTGTGACCAGGTGGATCCAGGTGAAAGCTGTGATCCCTTATTGATGTCACCTGTTAAATCCACTTCAATCAGTGTAGATGAAGGGGAGGAGACAGGTTAAAGAAGGATTTTTAAGCCGGGAGACATTTGAGACATGGATTGTGTGTATGTGTGCCATTCAGAGGGTGAATGGGAAAGACAAAATATTGTAAGTGCCTTTTGAACGAGGGTGTGGTAGTAGGTGCCAGGCGCACCGGTTGGTGTCAAGAACGCTGCTGGGTTTTTCCACGCTCAACAGTTTCCCCGTGTGCATCAAGAATGGTTCACCACCAAAAGGACATCCAGCCAACTTGACACAACTGTGGGGAAGCATTGGAACAACATGGGCCAGCATCCCTGTGGAACGCTTTCCACACCTTGTAGAGTCCACGCCCCGAGGAATTGAGGCTGTTCTGAGGGCTAAAGGGGGCAACTTAGTATTAGGAAGGTGTTCAATGTTTTGTACACTGTGTGTATCTAAAACAATTGTCATTTTTATTTACAATCGCCTTATCCAAACGGTTTACTCATTCACCTAGCTCTTATCAATAGCTCTTATCAAGTTGTAAATTACAGTGCATGGAGAATGGTGTTATTTCTAGGTTTTTAAAAGAGATCTGCTTGGAACTGACAGGTTGCTGGACCTTGTTCATCGTGTGTAAAGGTGATGAAATTATGAAGTACCTGTAGACACGCCTCCACCTCACCTTCATTAATATGGTGTACCTGTAGACACGCCTCCACCTCACCTTCATTAATACGGTGTACCTGTAGACACGCCTCCACCTCACCTTCATTAATATGGTGTACCTGTAGACACGCCTCCTCCTCACCTTCATTAATACGGTGTACCTGTAGACACGCCTCCACCACACCTTCATTAATACGGTGTACCTGTAGACACGCCTCCACCTCACCTTCATTAATATGGTGTACCTGTAGACACGCCTCCTCCTCACCTTCATTAATACGGTGTACCTGTAGACACGCCTCCACTACACCTTGGATCCTCTCTCCCAATGCTCTTTGAGAGTGAAGTCTGAGGGCGGGACCTTGGATCCTCTCTCCCAATGCTCTTTGAGAGTGAAGTCTGAGGGCGGGACCTTGGATCCTCTCTCCCAATGCTCTTTGAGAGGGAAGTCTGAGGGCGGGACCTTGGATCCTCTCTCCCAATGCTCTTTGAGAGGATTTAAGGATGGAGGATAATAAACAAAAGTGAAATACAAATTAACAGTAAACATTACATTCACAAAAGTCCCAAAATAATAAAGTCATTATGTGCAAATATGGAAAATAAATAAACAGAAATATGGGTTGTATTTACAATGGTGTTTGTTCTTCACTGGTTGACCTTTTCTTGTGGCAACAGGTCACACATCTTGCTGCTGTGATTGGTCACTGTGGTATTTCACCCAATAGATATGGGAGTTCATCAAGATTGGGTTTGTTTTCGAACTCTTTGTGGATCTGTGTAATCTGAGAGAAATATGTGTCTCTAATAAAGCCTGTCTTCTCTTGAGAGCCCGGATCTGCCTACGCCGGCCTCTCTCAATAGCAAGGCTATGCTCTCTGAGTCTGTACATAGTCAAAGATTTCCTTAAGTTTGGGTCAGTCACAGTGGTCAGGTATTCTGCCACTGTGTACTCTCTGTTTAGGGCCAAATAGCATTCTAGTTTGCTCTTGTTTTTTGTTTGTTAATTCTTTCCAATGTGTGTCTCTCTCTCTCTCTCTCTCTCTCTAGATGGGTAACGATGAGCAGCAGGAGAAGTTGTTGAGGGAGTGGTTGGACTGCTGTGTAACGGAGGGAGGCATGTTGGCCGCAATGCAGAAGTCCTCCCGTCGACGCAACCACCCTCTGGTCACACAAATGGTGGAGAACTGGCTGGATGGATACAGACACATCTGTCCCTGCGCCTCTCTCTCCGACGGGGAGGAGGAGGATGAAGATGAGTGAAGGAGGGAAGGACACAGTGACAGACACAGGAGAGGGCGATAGAGGAGGAATATTGGCGTCACTGGATGGTACTCGAGACCACTAGCATCCTTCATACAGTACCATACGCCTCCTCACCTCAAGAGAGGAGCAACGGCCTTCTGCGCTGCCATCCGAGGCTGTATCCCAAAGCACATAGGGGTTTCTGGTCAAAAAGTAGTGCGCTATATAGGGAATAGGTTGCCGTTTGGGACGCAGACGGAGCGATCAATGGCCTTTCACTCTGCCATCTCAGAATCACTGAAGAGAGGAGACTTGCTCTGGTTCTGAAAGAACTCTTGGAACACATTCTAGAATCTCCTCAAACCATGACAACCAACAACAATGGGTGTGTTCGTAAATTCACTCTGGAGTGCGTTGTCTGTTCGTAAATTCAGAGCAATTTCGCTCTCGGAGCGTTCAGAGCGCACACTGGACGCTCTGGCCGAGGAGTAGGGTTGAACCCGGGCGTTCAGAGCTCACACTGGAGGCTCTGGCCGAAGAGTAGGGTTGATCCAAACGTTCTGACCTCACAACGGCAGTCAAGCACCCAAGCTAACTGGCTAACGTTGGTTAGCTTGCTAGCTACTTCCAGACACATAATGAGGGAACACCCCACTCTGACCATTTTACTCACCCCCTAGCAGAGCTGGTTAGCCTGTTTACATGTTATCCAGAGCTGGTTAGCCTGTTTACATGTTATCTAGAGCTGGTTAGGGTGTTTACATGTTATCTAGAGCTGGTTAGGCTGTTTTCATGTTATCCAGAGCTGGATAGCCTGTTTACATGTTATCCAGAGCTGGTTAGGCGGTTTACATGTTATCCAGAGCTGGTTAGCCTGTTTACATGTTATCCAGAGCTGGTTAGCCTGTTTACATGTTATCCAGAGCTGGTTAGGCTGTTTACATGTTATCCAGAGCTGGTTAGGCTGTTTACATGTTATCCAGAGCTGGTTAGGCTGTTTACATGTTATCCAGAGCTGGTTAGCCTGTTTACATGTTATCTAGAGCTGGTTAGCCTGTTTACATGTTATCCAGAGCTGGTTAGGCTGTTTACATGTTATCCAGAGCTGGTTAGGCTGTTTACATGTTATCCAGAGCTGGTTAGGCTGTTTTCATGTTATCCAGAGCTGGTTAGGCTGTTTACATGTTATCCAGAGCTGGTTAGCCTGTTTACATGTTATCCAGAGCTGGTTAGGCTGTTGTCATGTTATCCAGAGCTGGTTAGGCTGTTTACATGTTATCCAGAGCTGGTTAGGCTGTTTACATGTTATCCAGAGCTGGTTAGGCTGTTTTCATGTTATCCAGAGCTGGTTAGGCTGTTTACATGTTATCCAGAGCTGGTTAGGCTGTTTTCATGTTATCCAGAGCTGGTTAGGCTGTTTACATGTTATCCAGAGCTGGTTAGCCTGTTTACATGTTATCCAGAGCTGGTTAGGCTGTTTTCATGTTATCCAGAGCTGGTTAGGCTGTTTACATGTTATCCAGAGCTGGTTAGGCTGTTTTCATGTTATCCAGAGCTGGTTAGCCTGTTTACATGTTATCCAGAGCAGTGGTGACTGTAACTGTGCTGCTGGCAACAATTTAATTCTGTTTTTTTGCAGAGGTCTAGTGACAGTGGCCATATTCAACGGTGTTACGCGTTTATAAGTTATTCTGCCCTCTCTCACAATGACGGCAGTGTTCTGGAATGGGAGGAGATAGCCAGAGGGAATTTACGAAACGCACCCCCAAGGACAGCAACCACGACAAGTAGCGAGACCCATATTATTTAAAATAAAATAACTCTAGTTTGTGAAATGTTAATCATCTTTTTTTTTTTTTTATATTTAGTTTTTTCCATTTCCCCAGTGTAATTGTTTATCCCTCATTGTGTAATAATGCATGTGTTGTATAAATGATGTACTAGGAAACAAGACAATACCAGCATCAAAGTGGAAGACAGGAATCCTCATTGACTATCACTACTATGGACATCTACCCTACGAAACCACATTACTTAACAATTTTTTCTAAAAGTTTTCCGCTACCTATTTTGTTATTGAGAATACTTGCCATTTTCAATCCCCACCACCAGAGAGAAGTAGCGGTATATGTAGGAAGCTATAGTTCTATTTAAGGACGCTGCACTTATTAAATAAAACTATTCTATTCAGAAGATTTGTAAATGCTAACAGAATTAGCACAAAGCTAAAGCAGAGTTATTTAGGAGACTTTTGATCCCACAATGTGTGTATCTACAAGGGTAACAGGAAGAGCATCTATTTTTCTGGATCGTTTATCCCTTCTGCAAAATCTTTTAAAAAGTTGGATGGTAAAACTGTGTTTAGGAGAGCGAGGGAGAGGAGGGAGGGAGAGGGAGACGGGGATCAGAGGGGAGTTTTATACTTTATTCTGCTCTTGTTTTTGTTGATTTATTTCCATCTTGCACCAAAATCCTGGGTGCCATTTATTTGGGTGCCATTTGTTAGTTAGTGTGATGTATTGCGTCATTGACGTTCCAGCGGTGGATAGATATTATGGAGGGAGGAGAGGATGGACCGACATAACAAACACTCCGCTGCTTTTATAAAAGGAGTCCATTAAAGGGATAGTTCACCCAAATTACAAAATGACACCTTGATTTGCTTACTCTGTAAGCGGTCTTATGGAAAAGGTATGACGGCAATCGCATGATTTGGTTTTATTTCCTTGCCACTGTTTTAGCATTTTTTGGCACAGATCCCGTTCGCGTCATGCTACCGATTATTAGCATTTCCCCCGGCATCATGTCCAAATCATCTGAAAGTATCTCAAATGGATTATGAAGCTCAACAAAGTCTCTCACAGCAAAGATGTTCTATTATATTGACAAGATAGTTGAGTGGGACCATTCTAGCCAATGAGAGGGCAGATACGCGTGTGAACAACAGCCACAACTCTGATATTAAGTCTTTTTTTTTTCTTTTTTTTTTCCAAAGTTGCCCCGAAATGCCACGGCGTCCATTTATAACAGTGCATTTGGAACAACCTAACATGCTGACTAGACCCGGGTACGCAGACGCTCGTTGGCGCCGCGCGAGCAGTTTGGAAATAGAGCCAAGTAGCCAAACAGACGCTCAGTGAAGTGCGCGAGCAGTTTAGATGTCGCGCTGCAAGTCCCGCCTCTCCCATCTCCTTATTGGGTTTTTTTTTAGGAGCATATACCCATGTGGGTGATTGAAAGATGAACTGAGGTCCACACTCCAGGCCAGTTGGTGGTGGTAATGCACCTTAAAGTTGGTTGCCAACCGCCATATAAAGTCCACAGAAGAAGAAGATAATGATTACTATAAACAAACTAGGTTTTTTTTTATCTGTGGATTAATTGTCGGAGTAGAGAAACACACGATGTTGTGTGACTTCAAATTAGGTCAAAATTCTAGAAAGATCCAGGAAAAAAAAGGACCTGCATTTCAGGTAAAAAATAACAAACCAATGTTTATATCCCAGGACAAGCTATGCTAGCCAAATGTCCATTAATTAGTTAGTTGGTTCAGAGTTCGTTTTGGTATGTCAACCTGCGCGTCTGGTGTGGATGTACAAAAATCAACATGTGGGCGATGGCGCACGCGCCCTAGTCTGCATATCAACCCTCACGTAGCAAATTAGCAGTTCACTTTTTTGTTGTTGTTGACAATCTGACACTTATTGAGAGATTTCGGGGCGAAGGGAAACCCTCTCTCGTTTTGCCTCTTCTCTTCTTATAGATGATTGGTGCATACTGTAATGCTAACGTCGGTACCATGACTTGTAATGAGATGTGTGCCACGAATGCTAAAACGGTTAGCATTTGGAAAGAGTGCCGGGTAAAAAGAAATGGAGGAACTTATTCAAGAAAGATCCAGTGTAATATATTATTAAAATATAAAGCGAACTGGATGGAATATGTGTCAAAAAAAAAATACTCCAAATTCTTTTTTAATCTTCAACATAGAAATGCTACCAAAAATAATTTATGGGTGACGGAGTCACCCCATGATTCACTACACGATATTTAGAAAGAGGAAGTGAAGTGCTTTAAGCATATGTTTTCGTTTCAGTCTCCTCCATCTCCACTAACCGAAGATAATTGTATGGATTTTTTTTTGTTTTACTGTTAAGAATGTAAAATTAACATCTGTACAGAAAGACTCATGTGACGGCCAAGTTACAGAGGAGGAACTTCTTGATGCAATTAAAAGCCTTTAATTCTGTGAAAACTCCAGGGCTGGATGACATACCAGTGGCAGTATACCAAACCTTTTTTTTTTTTATATACTCAAGAGGACCGTTATTAGCATGTTTTAACCACCCTCATATAAACGGTAGATTATCGGACACTCGACAAGGTCTGATTTCATTATGACTGAAACAGGATCCAAGCGGTATAATATAAAGATCCAGTCCATTTAAAAAAAGAATTGGAGGACTCTCACACTTCAGTGTTGTGATGCAAAAATTGTAGATAAATGCTTGGCGCATAGAATTAAAAAGGTTTCGTAAGATATTATTCATCCTGATCAGACAGGGTTTTGTTTTTACATGGACGATACATTGGAGATAATATAAGACAAGTACTGGAAACAATAGAACACTATGGGGGGATTGAACCTCCTCTGGTACCGGGTGGGGGGGATTGGACCTCCTCTGGTACCGGGTGGGGGGGATTGTAACTCCTCTGGTACCGGGTGGGGGATTGAACCTCCTCTGGTACCGGGTGGGGGATTGGAACTCCTCTGGTACCGGGTGGGGGATTGGAACTCCTCTGGTACCGGGTGGGGGATTGGACCTCCTCTGGTACCGGGTGGGGGATTGGACCTCCTCTGGTACCGGGTGGGGGATTTAACCTCCTCTGGTACCGGGTGGGGATTGGACCCCCTCTGGTACCGGGTGAGGATTGGACCTCTTCTGGTACCGGGTGGGGATTGGACCTCTTCTGGTACCGGGTGGGGATTGGACCTCTTCTGGTACCGGGTGGGGATTGAACCTCCTCTGGTACCGGGTGAGAGGGGGATTGGACCTCTTCTGGTACCGGTGGGGGATTGAACCTCCTCTGGTACCGGGTGGGAGATTGGACCTCTTCTGGTACCGGTGGGGGATTGGACCTCCTCTGGTACCGGGTGGGGGATTGGACCTCTTCTGGTACCGGGTGGGGGATTGGACCCCCTCTGGTACCGGGTGGGGGATTGGACCTCTTCTGGTACCGGGTGGGGATTGGACCTCCTCTGGTACCGGGTGGGGATTGGACCTCTTCTGGTACCGGGTGGGGGGATTGGACCCTCTGGTACCGGTGGGGGGATTGAGCAAGCCATCTCATTCATTAACTATGCAGGAAGCACTGCCGGTCTTCACTATCACTATGCTGAGTTAACAGCAAGTTACAGTGAGAGCAGCATTCATTTCACCCATCCTGTTTAGACCATAGACCATCAGATATTCTTGTCTCACACTGCCCCCTGGTGACGGGAACCAGAACTCACACTGGCCCCTGGTGACGGGAACCAGTACTCACACTGCCCCCTGGTGACAGGAACCAGTACTCACACTGCCCCCTGGTGACAGGAACCAGTACTAACACTGGCCCCTGGTGACAAGAACCAGTACTCACACTGCCCCCTGGTGACAGGAACCAGTACTCACACTGCCCCCTGGGGACAGGAACCAGTACTCACACTGGCCCCTGGTGACGAGAACCAGAACTCACACTGCCCCCCCCTATTGTAGCTGGGGATTTTATCAAAGCTAATTTGAGAGCAAGGCTACCTAAATTCTACCAGCACATTGACTGTAGTACCCGCTTGAGCAAAACACTGGACCACGGCTACTCTAACTTCTGCGATGCATACAAGGCCCTCCCTCGCCCTCCCTTCGGCAAATCCGACATCCGACCACGACTCCATCTTGCTCGTGCCGTCCTGTAGGCAGAAACTCAAACAGGATGTACCCGTGACTAGAACCATTCAACGCTGGTCTGACCAACCGGAATCCGCGCTTCAAGATGTTCCTGGAAGCCTCAGACAATAACATCGATTTATACGCTGACTCGGTGAGTGAGTTTATTAGGGAAGTGCATTGGAGATGTTGTACCCACTGTGACTATTAAAACCTACCCCAACCAGAAACCGCGGATTGACGGCGGAATTTGCGCAAAACTGAAAGCGCAAACCACCGCATTCAACCATGGCAAGGTGACTGGGAATATGGCAGAATATAAACAGTGTAGTTATTCCTTCCGCAAGGCAATCAAACAAGCGAAATGTCAGTATAGGGACAAAATGGAGTCGCAATTCAACGGCCCAGACACGAGACGTATGTGGCAGGGTCTACAGGCAAATACGGACTACAAAAAGAAAACCTGCCACGTCACGGACACCGACATCTTGCTTCCAGACAAGCTAAACACCTTCTTTGCCCGCTTTGAGGATAATACAGTGCCACCGACACGGATCATATCACCGACACCCTAGACTCACTTCAGTTTGCATACCGCCCCAACAGATCCACGGACGATGTAATCGCCATCACACTGCATAAAGCCCTATCCCATCTGGGCAAGAGGAATACCTATGTAAGAATACTGTTCATTGACTACAGCTCAGCATTCAACACCACTCTCCTGTACTCCCTGTTCACCCATGACTGCGTGGCCTCCAACTCAATCATCAAGTTTGCAGATGGCACTACAGTGGTAGCCTTGATTACCAACAACGACGAGACGGCCTACAGGGAGGAGGTGAGGGCACTCAGAGTGTGGTGTCAGGAAAATAACCTCTCACGCAACGTCAACAAAACAAAGGAGGTAGGTACTATGGTGTTAAATGTTGAGCTGTAGTCAATGAACAGCATTCTTACATAGGTATTCCTCTTGTCCAGATGGGATAGGGCAGTGTGCAGTGTGATGGCGATTGCGTCGTCTGTGGACCTATTGGGGCGGTATGCAAACTGAAGTTGGTCTAGGGTGACAGGTTAGGTGGAGGTGATGTGATCCTTGACTAGTCTCTCAAAGCACTTCATGATGACAGAAGTGAGTGCTACGGGGCGATAGTCATTTAGTTCAGTTACCTTAGGTTTCTTGGGAACAGGAACAATGGAAGCATGTGGGAACAGCAGACTGGGATAGGGATTGATTGAATCTGTCCGTAAAAACACACCAGCCAGCTGGTCTGCGCATGCTTTGAGGACGCGGCTAGGGATGCCGTCTGGGCCAGCAGCCTTGCGAGGGTTAACACCAGGGACGTGCACAGGAATTTTGAGGGGCAGTTGCTCTGACCTGAAAAAAGGGCACCCCTCCCACCCCCCCAAAAAACACACAAAAAAACCTCACGGGCTATATGAAAGACTGAGAATAACAGGGTCTTTATTAAAATATATATATACACAAAGAAGTAAAACACTGAAATACAGCACTCAATCACCTTAACTACTACTAATAATAACACAGAAAAACATGACTTGAGTCATGAAAATCCCTACATCAATATCCCTATCAATATCCTATCAAGTCACTGATAGGTTTCTCCAAATTTACATACTAAACATGCAAAGCTTCAAAAGGAGAAGACGCCTATTAGGGGCCATTTCAACAAAAATCTTCAGAACTTCTTTCTTGTCGATTCTATGTCCTTCTCTATGGCCAGCAGGAGGAGGTCAGACAGCCGCTCTTGACCACCACGGTTCTGAGCCTTGATTTGACCAGCTTCAGCTTAGAAAGGAACGTTCTACGCTGCAGTGGACACGGGTAGAGTGGCATATATTTTGATTAGTTTGAATAGTGTGGGGAATATGACGTTCAGCATTGTTTTTCCTTGAATACTTGAGCATAGACTTGACTGTCCTCTTGGGACACTTGTAAGATGCATGGAAGACTCTCAGCTCTGTTTGAAGGTTGGTCTCTTCCCCTGAAGTCCATAAAACTCACATAGTGAATGTGCTGTATCAACACCTTGGCCAATATCCTTCCACTGCTCTGGGTCAGTGAGTCTCTGCAGTGACATCACAATGTCGAGTCTTCCCTTCCCCGTGAAATCTTCTCTCAAGCTCCTGTCTCAATCTGTCCAGAAAGGTATAGTATGTCCTTCCCCTGTAATATTCCTCCAAGGTCTGGACTGCATCATCTTCTCTTGCTGATTTGGAAGTGTATTTCAGCTTTGCAGGGACTTTTCTTTGTCTACCTGGAATATTTGTGGGAATGCTTATGTCATTTTCCTCTGCAATTGTTGTGGCAGTGTTGTATATTTGTGAGAATTGGTTGTCTCTCCTCAGTTCCACTACTCGCTTCAAGACACCATCTAACACAGAGTAAGCAGCAGCCAAGTCCAGGTCATCCTGCTGGAGTACTTTTGAGGCAACTGATGTCTCCATGAACACTGGCGTTGCTATTTCAAGACACAGCAAAAATTCAAAATCTATGCTGCTCAACAGCATTTTAGCTTCTCCTGCAGCCAGATCGGAGGTCACACTCTCTCAGATCTCTCAAGTACTGTAGGGCAGCAGGAGGACCTTCCTAATTGTCTTTAAAGCATTTTCCCTGCAGCTCCACCGGGTGTCTGAAAGCCTCTGTAGTTCAAGGACACGTTGGTCTGGATTCATGGCTTTTGAGTATCCACAAATGCAGCATGGCGCTTTGTAGAGTTGGCAATGAATGTGTACAGCCTCTCAACGACTGTGAAGAAATCCACAAAGTGCTTGTTGGATTTTGCACTCTCAACTAAAACGAGATTTAAACAATGTGCATGGCAGTGCACATATAATGCTCTCTCATTTTGTCTCTGAATCCGGGACTGCAGCCCATTGTAGCGTCCACTCATATTGGCAGCTCCATCATATCCTGTCCACAGACATCTTGAATGTTGAAGTTGTTTTGCTCAAGTAGCTTCATCACTACATTCTCAGTGCCTCTCCGTTGTTGATGCCACATCACATAGTTGACAAAGCGTTCCTTTATAGTCATGTTGTGGACATATCGCACAACAAAAGGACACCTGCTCAATATGTGACACATCAGTGGTCTCGTCCAGCAAAATAGAAAATTGTGATGCTTCTGTCACTTCCTTCTGTATGATTCGTTTCACATAAAGACTAAGTGCTTTTATGAGGTCGTTTTGTGTCCTATTGGACAGGAGAGACACCTGGCACCTTTGGTTTGATGCTTGTTTTCCTTGACTGCATCAAGATGAAGCCCAGTGCGCTGTCATATTGGCCAAACAAATGCACCATGTTCAGAAAATTTCCTCTATTTGAACTTGACATGCCTTCTTCATTTCCCTAAAGGCCAAAGCTTGTTTTGCCAGATATAATGTGATGTCTATTAAACGGAACATAATATCTCTGTTTTCTGCCTCTCTCTTTCTTTGGCTGCTTCCATCTGAGAATCAGCTACTGCAAAAACCCTCTGCAGTGTATCTTTTGTAAAGGCATTCCACCTAATCATGCTTAGCATATGCAATTCACTGCTGCGGTGCTCCTTAATCTTCACTTTGGCCTGCCTCCACAAGTTTATCCTACAGACTTCCATCCTGTCCTGCTCTGAAATCTTTCCTCATTCATAAAATTCCTGCAGCTAAAGCAATGCATGGCATCATTCAGTGGAGAATATTCCAGCCAGGGGTCATCGTTATACCATTGGGCTTGAAAAGCGCCCATCTGGATTTTAGGGAACTTTACCATAGGACGGCAAGGCCCGACTGAATTGGAAAATGTGATGAAGGTCTGATCGTATTTAAGATTGCTGCTTTGTACATGAGCTGGATCTGTGGGCCCAACCTCAGCAAAAAATCTAAATCTGTTGACTCTGCCCCCTCGTCATCTCAATATCTTCCCTTGCTGATGCTCTCGTCTCCCCTCATCTCATCCTCTTGCTCATCTATCATTTCCCTATTTTGCCAGTCTGTCATGATCTCATCTGGGATTGGCTCTGGCTCTGGCTCTCTGAATGCAGCTGATGCACTGGGCTCATCATCTGTCCAATTACATATTATTATTGCCATTATCATTATTATTTTAATGCCCACTAATGGTATTTATGTTCTGCTCAGGCAAGATCTTTGAAATGACCTATGTTTTTTTAGATTACAATTATTTAACCCTGGCTGTACTTTCTAGCATGGTCCTCTCATCTCATATTTGGTGATCATCACTTAAGCCTACCTGCCCTATGTGCCTCCTCCTGGTCCACATTTTCCTCACATAGTCTGGAGGCTTGTGACTGCTCCTCCTCATCTTAAATGTGATGTAATTATGAAACATTGCCATTAGTAGGCTAAAATATGAGTCTGATTAATTAATCAATTCGCCTACACAATGTCATGTCATCTTTATCACAGTGCAAAGTCTGTCTCACCTGCTGGTTGGCTCTTTCGCAGCCAACCCTGCAGTGATGTGCTGCCCTTTGCTGCCTCCTGAATTGTCTCTCCCTCTCCTGAATCCGCCTCTTTTCAGTGGGCATCTTGGCTTCAAACAATACCCAAAATAGTGATAGGATTTGGAATTTAACACATTTTGAATAAAATAAATAATGTGATGCATTACTTCCATCATTCATTCTTCTTGCTAAAACGAAATGTGAGAAACTAACTATCAGCAGACATGTAGCTTAGTCTGCCTAATGCCTACCAAAAAGAGTAGCCTAGGCTGCTTGTCTGCAACTATCTGTCTGATTATTTAGGCTACACGTGGCAAACTCAGCCTGGATTTATGAAGATTTTTAATTCATTTCATAAAACTTGATGATGACGATCGTTCGTTTGTTATACATCACAAACTCACCTTTTCCGACAACGTTGAGTCGTCTCACCCGACAACCGCGACAATCTCCATCTAGGGCCGCTCATGCAGGCTCAGCTCAGGTGCCGGTCGCGTGCAGCGCTGCAACGTAAGTAAACAGAGTTTGCCCTTCCCTACTGCCTTTCACTTTCGGTGCCCGAATGGAAGTGAATGAGACTTTGCGATGTTTTTATCTGAGCCTACGTGAAATTCTGCATCCATTGTACGATTTATTTATTTATTTTTTCCCTCGGAAGGGCAACGTGAGTCGAGAAGGGCATATGGGCAGTTGCCCTGGCAACCTGAGCAACCCCCCTGTGCACGTCCCTGGTTAACACGTTTAAATGTTTTACTCAAGTTGGCCACGGTGAAGGAGAGCCCACAGGCTTTGGTAGCGGGCCATGTCGGTGGCACTGTGTTGTCCTCAAAGTGAGCATAGAAGTTGTTTAATTTCTCTGGGAGCAAGACGTCGATGTCCACGACGGGACTGTAGACCCTGTCACATACCTCTCGTGTCTGAGCCGTTGAATTGCGACTCTACTTTGTCTCTATACTGACACTTTGCTTGTTTGACTGCCTTGTGTAGGGAATAGCTACACTGTTTGTATTCGGTCATGTTTCCAGTCGCCTTGCCATGATTATCAAATCAAAGTTTATTTGTCACGTGCGCCGAATACAACAGGTGTAGACCTTACAGTGAAATCCTTACTTACAGGCTCTAACCAATAGTGCAAAAAAGGTGTGTGTGTGTGTGTGTGTGTGTGTGTGTGTGTGTGTGTGTGTGTGTAGGTAAGTAAAGAGATAAAACAACAGTAAAAAGACATTTGAAAATAACAGTAGCGAGGCTACATCCAGACACCAGTTAGTCGGGCTGATTGAGGTAGTATGTACATGAATGTATGGTTAAAGTGACTATACATATATGATGAACAGAGAGTAGCAGCAGCGTAAAAGAGGGGTTGAGGAGGGGGCACACAATGCAAATAGTCCGGGTAGCCATTTGGTTACCTGTTCAGGAGTCTTATGGCTTGGGGGTAAAAACTGTTGAGAAGCCTTTTTGTCCTAGACTTGGCACTCTGGTACCGCTTGCCATGCAGTAGTAGAGAGAACAGTCTATGACTGGGGTGGCTGGAGGTCTTTGCCAATTTTTAAGGCCTTCCTCTGACACCGCTTGGTGTAGAGGTCCTGGATGGCAGGCAGCTTAGCCCCAGTGATGTACTGGGCCGTACGCACTACCCTCTGAAGTGCCTTGTGGTCAGAGGCGGAGCAATTGCCGTACCAGGCAGTGATGCAACCGGTCAGGATGCTCTCGATGTTGCAGCTGTAGAACCTTTTGAGGATCTCAGGACCCATGCCAAATCTTTTTAGTTTCCTGAGGGGGATTAGGCTTTGTTGTGCCCTCTTCACGACTGTCTTGGTGTGTTTGGACCATTCTAGTTTGTTGTTGATGTGGACACCAAGGAACTTGAAGCTCTCAACCTGCTCCACTACAGCCCCGTCGATGAGAATGGGGCCGTGGTCGGTGCTCCTTTTCCTGTAGTCCATAATCATCTCCTTAGTCTTGGTTACGTTGGGGGATAGGTTGTTATTCTGGCATCACCTGGCCAGTTCTCTGACCTCCTCCCTATAGGGTGTCTCGTCGTTGTAGGTGATCAGGCCTACCACTGTTGTGTCGTCTGCAAACTTAATGATGTTGTTGGAGTCGTGCCTGGCCATGCAGTCGTGGGTGAACAGGGAGTACAGCAGGGCAGCCTCCCAGGGGAGCTCCAGTGTTGAGGATCAGCGTGGCAGATGTGTTGCTACCTACCCTCACCACCTGGGGGCGGCCAGGATCCAGTTGCAGAGGGAGGTGTTTAGTCCCAGGTTCCTTAGCTTAGGGATGAGCTTTGAGGGTACTATGGTGTTGAACGCTAAGCTGTAGTCAATGAATAGCATTCTCACATAAGTGTTCCTTTTGTCCAGGTGGGAAAGGGCAGTGTGGAGTGCAATAGAGATTGCATCATCTGTGGATCTGTTGGGGCGGTATGCAAATTGGAATGGGTCTAGGGTTTCTGGGATAATGGTGTTGATGTGAGCCAAGTGATTTAGCTCGTCTGGTAAGCTCGTGTCACTGGGAAGCTATCTGCTGTGCTTCCCTTTGTAGTCTGTAATAGTTTGCAAGCCCTGCCACATAAGACGAGCGTCGGAGACGGTGTAGTATGATTCAATCTTAGCCCTGTATTGACGCTTTGCCTGTTTGATGGTTCGTCGCAGGGCATAGCGGGATTTCTTGTAAGCTTCCGGGTTAGAGTCCCACACCTTGAAAGCAGCAGCTCTACCCTTTAGCTCAGTGTGAATGTTGCCTCTAATCCATGGCTTCTGGTTGGGGTATGTACGTACAGTCACTGTGGGGACGACGTCCTCGATGCACTTATTGATAAAGCCAGTGACTGATGTGGTGTATTCTTCAATGCCATCGGAGGAATCCCGGAACATATTCCAGTCTGTGCTGCAAAACAGTCCTGTAGTTTAGCATCTGCGCTGCAAAACAGTCCTGTAGTTTAGCATCTGCTTCATCTGACCACTTTTTTATTGACCGAGTCACTGGTGCTTCCTGCTTTAATTTTTGCTTGTAAGCAGGAATCAGGAGGATAGAGTTCTGGTCGGATTTACCAAATGGAGGGCGAGGGAGAGCTTTGTAATGCGTCTCTGTGTGTGGAGTACAGGTGATCAATAATTTTGTTCCCTCTGGTTGCACATTTAACATGTTGATAGAGATTTAGTAGAACTGATTTAAGTTTCCCTGCATTAAAAGTGGTGGTTTGCGCTTTCAGTTTTTTGCGCGAATGCTGCCATCAATCCACGGTTTCTGGTTAGGGAAGGTTTTAATAGTCACAGTGGGTACAACATCACCGATGCACTTGCTAATAAACTCACTCACCTGAGTCCGCGTATACATCATTGATTCCGATTATGTTCACCAATATATTGTGCATCCCTATAACATTTTACAGAAAAGACAAATGCCATTGGTGGAGATGTTGCTGTTTTACATTCAGAACCACATTCCTGTAAAGATTAGAGAGGATCTCATGTTAAATACTGTTGAAGTAATATGGCTACAGGTTCATCTGCCTCACCTAAAGCCCATTCTGGTGGGAAGCTGCTATAGACCAACAAGTGCTAACAGTCAGTATCTGGATAACGTGTGAAATGCTTGATAATGTGATATCAACCGAGAGGTATATTTTCTGGGTGATTTTTAAATATTGACTGGCTTTCATCAAGCTTCCCACTCAAGAAAAAGCTTCAAACTGTAACCAGTCAACCTACCAGGGTAGTCACAAACAGCACAGGAATTAAATCATCAACGTGCATTGATCACATCTTTACTAACGCTGAAGAAATAGTGCACTTAGTTCTTCTGTTAAACAGAAAACAGAAAACCCCACGGTAGTAGATCCACAAGGTCTGCCACGAGAGGTGACTGTATAGTTCCCTTAAGGAAAAACATCTTTAGTCAATCTGCTTTCTCTGTGAGAGCTTCGTAGAACATGAAGACATGGCTAAAGGACAATCAGACTAGTGAACATGAAGACATGGCTAAAGGACAATCAGACTAGTGAACATGAAGACATGACTAAAGGCCAATCAGACTAGTGAACATGAAGACATGACTAAAGGACAATCAGACTAGTGAACATGAAGACATGACTAAAGGACAATCAGACTAGTGAACATGAAGACATGACTAAAGGCCAATCAGACTAGTGAACATGAAGACATGACTAAAGGACAATCAGACTAGTGAACATGAAGACATGACTAAAGGACAATCAGACTAGTGAACATGAAGACATGACTAAAGGACAATCAGACTAGTGAACATGACTAAAGGACAATCAGACTAGAGAACATGAAGACATGACTAAAGGACAATCAGACTAGTGAACATGAAGACATGACTAAAGGACAATCAGACTAGTGAACATGAAGACATGACTAAAGGACAATCAGACTAGTGAACATGAAGCCATGACTAAAGGACAATCAGACTAGTGAACATGAAGACATGACTAAAGGACAATCAGACAAGTGAACATGAAGACATGACTAAAGGACAATCAGACTAGTGAACATGAAGACATGACTAAAGGACAATCAGACTAGTGAACATGACTAAAGGACAATCAGACTAGAGAACATGAAGACATGACTAAAGGACAATCAGACTAGTGAACATGAAGACATGACTAAAGGACAATCAGACTAGTGAACATGAAGACATGACTAAAGGACAATCAGACTAGTGAACATGAAGCCATGACTAAAGGACAATCAGACTAGTGAACATGACTAAAGGACAATCAGACTAGTGAACATGAAGACATGACTAAAGGACAATCAGACTAGTGAACATGAAGACATGACTAAAGGACAATCAGACTAGTGAACATGAAGACATGACTAAAGGACAATCAGACTAGTGAACATGAAGACATGACTAAAGGACAATCAGACTAGTGAACATGAAGACATGACTAAAGGACAATCAGACTAGTGAACATGAAGACATGGCTAAAGGACAATCAGACTAGTGAACATGAAGACATGACTAAAGGACAGTCAGACTAGTGAACATGACTAAAGGACAATCAGACTAGAGAACATGAAGACATGACTAAAGGACAATCAGACTAGTGAACATGAAGACATGACTAAAGGACAATCAGACTAGTGAACATGAAGACATGACTAAAGGACAGTCAGACTAGAGAACATGAAGACATGACTAAAGGACAATCAGACTAGAGAACATGACTAAAGGACAATCAGACTAGTGAACATGAAGACATGGCTCAAGGCCAATCAGACTAGAGAACATGAAGACATGACTAAAGGACAATCATGTTGCTTGTTCTGTGTTTCTCTGTCTGTATGCTACATGTTGCTTGTTCTATGTTTCTCTGTCTGCATGCTACATGTTGCTTGTTCTGTTTCTCTGTCTGCATGCTACATGTTGCTTGTTCTGTGTTTCTCTGTCTGCATGCTACATGTTGCTTGTTCTATGTTGCTCTGTCTGCATGCTACATGTTGCTTGTTCTATGTTGCTCTGTCTGCATGCTACATGTTTCTTGTTCTATGTTTCTCTGTCTGCATGCTACAGGTTGCTTGTTCTGTGTTTCTCTGTCTGCATGCTACAGGTTGCTTGTTCTGTGTTTCTCTGTCTGCATGCTACATGTTGCTTGTTCTATGTTTCTCTGTCTGCATGCTACATGTTGCTTGTTCTGTTTCTCTGTCTGCATGCTACATGTTGCTTGTTCTGTGTTTCTCTGTCTGCATGCTACATGTTGCTTGTTCTGTGTTTCTCTGTCTGCATGCTACATGTTGCTTGTTCTATGTTTCTCTGTCTGCATGCTACATGTTGCTTGTTCTATGTTTCTCTGTCTGCATGCTACATGTTGCTTGTTCTGTGTTTCTCTGTCTGCATGCTACATGTTGCTTGTTCTATGTTGCTCTGTCTGCATGCTACATGTTTCTTGTTCTATGTTTCTCTGTCTGCATGCTACATGTTGCTTGTTCTATGTTTCTCTGTCTGCATGCTACATGTTGCTTGTTCTATGTTGCTCTGCATGTGCTCTCTGCTCCTTGTTTCTTTTGTATTGTTACTGTAATTGCCAGCAACAAACGCTGGCACTACACATCCAAGTATATCTGACCAAATTATGAAAGACGAGCGTTGTAATTTAGAATTCTATTAAGTGAATGTGGAAGAGGTGAAAACCATTGTCTATCAACAATGACAAAGCCACCGAGGTCTAACAATTTGGATGGAAAATTACTGAGGATAATAGTGGACGATATTGCCACTCCTATTTGCGATATCCTGGAGTGAAGCAAAAGTAAGTAATTCCGCCACCTAAGAATTGTAAAGCCCCCTTTACTGGCTCAAATAGGCGACCAATCAGCCTGTTACCAACCCTTAGTAAACTTCTGGAAAAAAAAATATTTTACCAGATACAATGTTATTTTACAGTAAACAAATTGACAACAGAATTTCAGCATGCTATTAGGGAAGGACACTCAACAAGCACAGCACTTACACAAATGACTGATGATTGGCTGAGAGAAATTGATTATAAAAAGATTGTGGAGGATGTTTTGTTAGACTTCAGTGCGGCTTTTGACATTATCGATCATAGTCTGCTGCTGGAAAAACGTATGTGTTATGGCTTTACACCCCCAGCTATAATGTGGATAAAGAGTTACTTGTCTAACAGAACACAGAGGGTGTTCTTTAATGGAAGCCTCTCCAACATCATCCAGGTAGAATCAGGAATTCCCCAGGGCAGCTGTCTAGGCCCCTTTACTTTTTTCAATCTTTACTAACGACATGCCACTGACGTTGAGTAAAGCCAGAGTGTCTATATATGCGGATGACTCAACACTATACACGTCAGCTACTACAGCGACTGAAATGACTGCAACACTTAACAAAGAGCTGCAGTTAGTTTTACAATGGGTGGCAAGGAACAAGTTAGCCCTAAAATATTTCTAAAACCTGAAAGCATTGTATTTGGGACAAATCATTCATTAAAACCCTTACAATAATGTGAAAATTGAGCAAGTTGAGCTGACTAAACTGCTTGGAGTAACCCTGGATTGTAAAACTGTCATGGTCAAAACATATTGATTCAACAGTAGCTAAGATGAGAAGTCTGTCCATAATAAAGCTCTGCTCTACCTTCTTAACAGCACTATCAACAAGGCAGGTCCTACAGGCCCTAGTTTTGTCGCACCTGGATACTGTTCAGTCGTGTGGTCAGGTGCCACAATTGCACTTGGCTCAGAACAGGGCAGCACGGCTGGCGATTAGATGTACACAGAGAGCTAACATTAATAATATGCATGTCAATCTCTCCTGGCTGAAAGTGGAAGAGAGATTGACTTCATCACTACTTGTATTTGTGAGAGGTACTGACGTGTTGAATGCGCCGAGCTGTCTGTCTGAACTACTGGCACACAGCTCGGACACCCATGCATACCCCACAAGACATGCCACCAGAGGTCTCTTCACAGTCCCCAAGTCCAGAACAGACTATGGGAGGCGCACAGTACTACATAGAGCCTATATGACTATATGGAACTCTATTCCACATCAGGTAACTGATGAAAGCAGTAAAATTTGATAAAAAATGATTAAAATACACATTATGGAACAACGGGAACTGTGAAGCAACACAAACATAGGCGCACGCGCGCGCGCGCACACACACACACACACACACACACACACACACACACACACACACACACACACACACACACACACACACACACACACACACACACACACACACACACACACACACACACACACACAAAAATAACATACACACTATACACACATACACATGGATTTAGTACTGTAGATATGTGGTAGTGGAGTAGGGCCCTGAGGGCACACAGGTGTTGTGAAATCTGTTGTGAATGTATTGTAATGTTGTTATAACGGTATAACTGCCTTAATGTTGCTGGACCCAGCAGCTAATGGGGGATCCATAATAAATACAAATACCATAACCCCACCACCACCACCACCATGGAGCACTGTGTTCACAACGTTGACATCAGCGAACCGCTCGCCCACACCACGCTGTCTGCCATCTGCCCGGTACAGTTGAAGCCCGGGATTCGTCCGTGAAGAGCACACTTCTCCAGCGTGCCAGTGGCCATCTGCAGTCGGGTCGAGACCCTGGTGAGGACGACGAGCAGATGAGCTTCCCTGAGACTGTTTCTGACAGTTTGTGCAGAAATTCTTCAGTTCTGTAAACCCTCAGTTTAATCAGCTGTCCGAGTGGCTGGTCTCTAACGATCCCACAGGTGAAGAAGCCGGATGTGGAGGTTCTGGGCTGGCATGGTTACACGTGGCCTGCGGTTGTGATGCCGGTTGTATGTACTGCCAAATTCTCTAAAATGACGTTGTTAGGCGGCTTATGGTAGAGAAATGAACATTCAATTATTTTGCAACAGCTCAAGTGGACATTCCTGCAGTCATCATGCCAATTGAACACTCCCCTCAACTTGAGACATCTGTGGCGTTGTGTGACAAAATTGCACATTTTAAAGTGACCTTTTTAGTCCCCAGCACAAGGTGCACCTGTGTAATGATCATGCTGTTTAATCAGCTTCTTGATATGCCGCAGGTGGATGGATTATCTTGGCAAAGGAGAAATGCTCACTAACAGGGGATGTAAACAAGAAATAAGCTTTTTTGTGTGTATGGATTTTTTTTTAGTTTTTATTTAAACTCATGAAACAATTGACCAACACTTTACATGTTGTGTTTATATTGTTGCTCAGTGTAGATGAATACAGCACATGTATGTAGAGAGGTCTCTGTACTTGTGATTGTTTATTTATTTTTATTTAACTAGGCAAGTCAGTTAAAAACATATTCTTATTTATAATGACGACTTACCGGGGAATAACTGCCTTGTTCAGGGGGCAGAACGACAGATTTTTTACCTTGTGAGCTCGGGGATTCGATCCAGCAACCTTTCGGGTTACTGGCCCAACGCTCTAACCACTAGGCTACCTGCTGCCTCCAGGTAGATGCTAGATGACGGAGTCATATGCTTTTAAACAATCTCACACACACAGCTAAGTCTCAATCATTTTTATTTTATTTGAGCTGCACTGAATGCTAAATGTTCACCTTGCACAAGTAACAAATACTCCCACTAAAATAAAACCTACTGCTGGCTGGCTGTCTCTTCTTCTGCTATTGTTGGGACACAGTTTCCTAGTACTCTGACCCAAGTACAGAGTTAATTCCAATGGAACCGTTAACAGGCATTTATGTATTATCGTGAATAACTAACGGCTATCAACCAATCAGCATCCAGGATCCAAACTACCCGTTTTACAATAGAGTAAATAGCAAAATGTCCCAAAGGGCCACGTCCTTCAATAGAACAAAGAAGAGAGGAGGTGGATGGAGGGATCACATGGGACTAATTGGGTTAATAGGAACATTGAACTAGGCAATACAAATCAAACAGGACAAATCTAAGCAAAACTCTTTTTAACACCAAAAATAAGGGGATGTGCCTCATTATATAAAAATACCACAATGGAGGAAGGAGGGAAGAGGGAGAATATCCAGAACTACCCACATTATCAGAAGCAATTTTAGAGGGGAAACGATATCTTGCAAAAAAAGGGTGTTTTCCTGAGTCATTAAAGGAATGAAAAGTTGAGCTTGAACCCTTTTCTGATTGATCACAGAGATCAATCAATCAGCGATGTGTCGCGGGGCTCAACCCAAATAAATCGCCCCGTAGGAGAGTCACAAGCGGTTTCCTTTCGCCATCAATAGGGAGAGAGTTAGTCAGACTCGCTTGTCCATTAGCAAAGGAGACCCATAATAAAAATGTTATTTTTGCCAACAGAGAGAAAAACGAGACACTGTGTCCTCTTGCAAAACAGTTCAAAATCACAAACATCCTCTTTAGTGAATAATAAACATTGTCTATCTTGACAGCGGCACAAAAAATTTATTCTTATCCAATAATGAACAGCAAATGACGTCCTCAGTGTGTCACACGCTGTCTTTCGGGGTAGACGCAGGGCTAATCTGAGGCGATAGTCCAGTTTCATGTTGAGTATAAACGCTGTCGACAATGCAGCTTGTTAAGGCAATGTTACTGCGTCCGTGGAGATCCCATTCACGGTAAACGCTGCTCAATCAGAAATTGCCTTAAAAAAAACCACAAAAAAAACACAATGCTTATAACTTGCGATCAGATTGAATCCTAAAGCTCTGAGAGGAGTGGAGTCCCCTCCATAATAAAGTGAACCGACTCCTGTGTCTCTGGAGCAACTCAACTCCCAATAAGTCGGATATGATAAACTGCAATCAGACCGTTGGAGAAGCACGTTGTTGTTGAACACCGACTGACCTGGACGATATGCAACGATATTTGTGTTTTTCCCTTGGAACTTACAAAATAATGTATTGTAGACGTATTTAGAATATGTTTTATGTGCTATTGATGTATTTTCAGGGTGAACAGCCCTTAAACCTTGAAGCTGATGTTCTCTGACGGTTTATACTGTAACCACGACTCCCAACATTGGCCGGGATTCAATCCCAGCTGTGCAACTTTAACCCCCTAGAGTCGATGTCCGTGGCCCCCCTCTGGAAATTCAATTAGGGTAGTAAATAAAAAATATCCCCATCAAATATGTCTGTTTAAGCTAGAGATATCTATTTTGTTGTTGTTGTTGTTGCGTTGGATGTGTCTCAATCCACCGCATCCACCAGTGGCGGCCTTCCGCATCTGCGGTGGAAGGTGGCCGAGCTGCAGGGTGTCTGTCAGACCAAGAGACATCCCAAAGAAAACGTCTGTAGCGTCCGAATGGTTTGGCCTACAAAACTATACTGAACAAAATGATAAATGCAAAAAATGTCAACGATTTTGCTGAGTTACAGTTCATATAAAGGAAATCAGTCAATTGAAATAAATAAATTAGGCCCTAATCTATGGATTTCACATGACTGGGCAGGGGTGCTGTCATGGGTGGGCTTGGGAGGGCATAGGCCCACCCACTGGCGAGCCAGGACCAGCCAATCAGAATGAGTTTTTCCCCCTCAAAGGGGCTTTATTACAGACTGAAATACTCCTGTTTCATCAGCTGTCTCCGGGTGGCTGGTCTCAGACCATCCCGCAGGTGAAGTAGCCGGATGTGGAGGTCCTGGGCTGGCCGTGGTTACACGTGGTCTGCGGTTGTGAGGCCGGTTGGACGTACTTCCAAATTCTCTAAAAACAACGCTGGAGGCGGCTTATGGTAGAGAAATTAACATTACATTTGAGAGAAATACGCTTTTTTTGTACGTATGGAACATTACTGGGATATTATATGTATTATTTTACAGCTCATGAAACGTGGGACCAACACTTTACATGTTGCGTTTTATATTTTAGTTCAGTATGATATGACCACTCTATGGCAAGGTGAGACTCACGAACACACACGCCTGTCAAGACTCGTCTGAAGGTAGCCTGGTACCAGTAAAAAAAAAAATACATGGAAGTAAATAAGGAGGTGGTTTAGTGCCCCAAAAAAGGGGTTAAATATGGGTATTTTCTTTTTTAAATATATGAATAATTTTCTAATCTTTCTTTATATCTCTCAGATACAGGACAGACAAACTCCCTTTTGATATAATTGTGGACCGTTTTTTCCATGTATTAATCAATTATGTATTAATCGTTTCTATGGGCTAATAGCAGTAAGGCCAAATTCAATGTTTCATCAAATCATTATTTATATATATATATATATATAATTATTTTTTTTTTTATACCTAAAGGGGTCCTAAAATGTGAAAATCATTGGTACTGTATGCCCATCTTAAAACAATTCCATATGTTAGCTTAGTAGACCCGGCTTAGACGCAATGTTCCTGATGACCGCATTCCCGCTGAACAGTTGGTATGACGTCCAGCATGCTATACGCTATCAAAGCGACACGGCATTTTCCCAGGAAAGTAGCCTTGTCGTTTTTTTTAAAACTTCTGTAGCCTTTGTGAATGTTCTTCAATGTGCAAAAAAACGTAATAATAAGGCATCTGGCCAAACAAATCCACAAAATATAATTATATATCTTAAATGACCGTGTTTTCACAAATTTTATGATATATATATATATTTGCCAAGCCCATTCAAAAAGATTAGGGGACTGACCCCCTTGGAAGTATGATGTAATGCCCGCGTCCCTTTCATAGCGTATATAACGAGGATCAAAAGCTTATTGGATTGAATCCCGGCCAATCATCACATTCATGCTATAATAACCAGCTACGTTTGTCCTCCGTTCTTACAAGGGGGTGGGGGGTGGCTCTATCTACAATACATTATGTCAGTGTTCGGGGCCAACACATGCCCTCTTGGTAACGTAAACACTGTGTTGTTTATGATACTCCGTGGCGCATTTCCACTCATATGCTGCAGTATAATAGCCGTCTTTGGTGGGTAAACACCTTGTAACTGACACAGCTGTGGAACGTTGTTGAGGATGATGATGATGATGATGGCAGGACGTATCGGTCGGGTTAAAGTTCACTCAGATTACAATTACTGACGATAAAGCAATCTGTCATGTATTTTCCTTTCTGTTTGATGATAATATATATATATATATAGTTTCTTATCATCTTTTTTTTGGGGGGGGGTCTAATTTCTGCCGTTCACACTGAAGATCAAAAATAAAAAATATGATATATTGTGGCGTAACATAGAATAGACCTAGAAGAGACCTGACACGTTACATAAGAAGGGCAGGAGAGGGCAGGAGAAGGCAGAGGGGGTCAAAGGTTTCTCTCATGTTCTCCCATTGGTCAGGATGTCTTCCCATGATGCTCTGAGGTGTGTGTGGGGCTGTCAGTCTCCTCTCTGCTTGCCACTACAGTCAAAACTAAAATGTTAAGTACAAATCCGTGAAGGAAACTGCTTCTTCGTTCACAGTTCGATAGGTTTATTCCCGGGACTGACAGTATATATCAGCCATGTTGTGTTCTGTGTCTTATTGGTCCCATTTCCGTTGGGCACTTTTGTTTGTGTGTTTGTTTTCTTGACTTGGTTGTGAGTGTAGGTTGAGTTTGAGGTTCCTGTTGCCTTGTCCTCTCTACTGGTTGAGTTTGAGGTTCCTGTTGCCTTGTCCTCTCTACTGGTTGAGTTTGAGGTTCCTGTTGCCTTGTCCTCTCTACTGGTTGAGTTTGAGGTTCCTGTTGCCTTGTCCTCTCTACTGGTTGAGTTTGAGGTTCCTGTTGCCTTGTCCTCTCTACTGGTTGAGTTTGAGGTTCCTGTTGCCTTGTCCTCTCTACTGGTTGAGTTTGAGGAGGTGTTGAGGAGAATGTTGCTCTTCCTTTGTATTTGTATTGATTATGGATCCCCATTAGCTACTCTTCCTGTGGCACTGTTGTTGTTGTTGTCCTCTCTGTTGGCTGGCTGGCTGGCTGCTATGCTGGCGGTCAGGGTGCTATTGCTCGGTGAGGTGCTCTCTGGTCTCTCCATGATAGTGTTTGGAGGCTGGCTGGTTGGGCGAGGGGGCCTGGGACGGGTGCGTACCAGAGGGCAGGGTATGGGCGATTGGTACCCCCCCTGGCACCATCCCCTCTAACCCACCCGGGATCACCCCTGGAGCCATGCCCATCATGCCTGGCGGGTACCTAGGGAGAGGGAGGTTAGAGGTCAGGGTCAAAGGTCATCTGTAGACAGACAGCCAATAGCAAAGCAGCCCAGAGCTGAAGATTCCTAATGCGTTGTGTGACTGAGTGATGAGAACAGACAGCAGAGTAGTAGAAGACCTTCCTTAACCCAGAGACACACTTTAATGTCTCTCTCTCTCTCTCTCTCTCTCTCTCTCTCTCTCTCTCTCTCTCTCTCTCTGTCTCTCTGTCTAATGGAAGAGGGGGTTGGTCTGTCTAATGGTAGAGGGGGTTGGTCTATCTAATGGTAGAGAGGGTTGGTCTGTCTAATGGTAGAGGGGGTTGGTCTATCTAATGGTAGAGGGGGTTGGTCTATCTAATGGTAGAGGGTTGGTCTGTCTAATGGTAGAGGGTTGGTCTGTCTAATGGTAGAGGGGTTGGTCTGTCTAATGGTAGAGGGTTGGTCTGTCTAATGGAAGAGGGGTTGGTCTATCTAATGGTAGAGGGTTGGTCTGTCTAATGGTAGAGGGTTGGTCTGTCTAATGGAAGAGGGGGTTGGTCTATCTAATGGAAGAGGGGGTTGGTCTGTCTAATGGTAGAGGGGGTTGGTCTATCTAATGGTAGAGGGGGTTGGTCTATCTAATGGTAGAGGGGGTTGGTCTGTCTAATGGTAGAGGAGGTTGGTCTGTCTAATGGTAGAGGGGGTTGGTCTATCTAATGGTAGAGAGGGTTGGTCTATCTAATGGAAGAGGGGGTTGGTCTGTCTAATGGTAGAGGGGGTTGGTCTGTCTAATGGAAGAGGGGGTTGGTCTATCTAATGGAAGAGGGGGTTGGTCTGTCTAATGGAAGAGGGGGTTGGTCTGTCTAATGGAAGAGGGGGTTGGTCTGTCTAATGGTAGAGGGGGTTGGTCTGTCTAATGGAAGAGGGGGTTGGTCTATCTAATGGTAGAGGGGGTTGGTCTGTCTAATGGTAGAGGGGTTGGTCTGTCTAATGGTAGAGGGTTGGTCTATCTAATGGTAGAGGGGTTGGTCTATCTAATGGTAGAGGGGGTTGGTCTGTCTAATGGTAGAGGGGGTTGGTCTGTCTAATGGTAGAGGGGGTTGGTCTATCTAATGGTAGAGGGGGTTGGTCTGTCTAATGGTAGAGGGGGTTGGTCTGTCTGTCTAATGGTAGAGGGGGTTGGTCTGTCTAATGGTAGAGGGGGTTGGTCTATCTAATGGTAGAGGGGGTTGGTCTATCTAATGGTAGAGGGGGTTGGTCTGTCTAATGGTAGAGGGGGTTGGTCTGTCTAATGGAAGAGGGGGTTGGGGAACACTACCTTTGCTAGCGTGTAAATCTATACAACAAGTGTGGACTTGTTGTAGCCTCATGCTCCACAGGGAGCAACGAGGAGTAATGGTGGAATAGAGCCCTGTGGAAGGAAGTAAATCTACTCAGCTGGTTAATTTCTACATGAATGGGATGTTTTAAGAGAACGGAGGGTGATAAACAACATTATAGTCCACAGCAAACAGGTGAGAAACTGGGAGGTTCTAGTAATAGAAATATAATCTGTAGAATGAATAGGGAGGCCCGTTCTATAGATTATTTTTCTATGGTTGTAGTATATCCAGGCCTGGCAGAGTGAGGCTGGCCGGCATCATCACACAGTATTTACCTGAGTGCTAAAGGTATTACATTTTGTCCTGAGGAACACCGGTTGATAGGGCGTGCAGAGTTTGGTTGGCTTGGCTGTGTGAGAGAAGCACATGGAGGTGGACAGACTGACATCAGATCAACAGCCAGGGAGGTGACATGGTGAAGGAATAAGAGGTAACCCTCTATCAGGGCTCTCCAACCCTGTTACTAGACCCTGTTACTAGACCCTGTTACTGGACCCTGTTACTAGACCCTGTTACTAGAGCTGTCCTGTTACTAGAGCTGTCCTGTTACTAGAGCTGTCCTGTTACTAGACCCTGTTACTAGACCCTGTTACTAAAGCTGTCCTGTTACTAGACCCTGTTACTGGACCCTGTTACTGGACCCTGTTACTGGACCCTGTTACTAGACCCTGTTACTAGACCCTGTTACTGGACCCTGTTACTGGACCCTGTTACTAGATCCTGTTACTAGACCCTGTTACTGGACCCTGTTACTAGACCCTGTTACTAGACCCTGTTACTAGACCCTGTTACTGGACCCTGTTACTGGACCCTGTTACTAGATCTGTCCTGTTACTAGAGCTGTCCTGTTACTAGACCCTGTTACTAGACCCTGTTACTAGACCCTGTTACTGGACCCTGTTACTAGACCCTGTTACTAGACCCTGTTACTAGAGCTGTCCTGCTACTAGACCCTGTTACTAGACCCTGTTACTAGACCCTGTTACTAGACCCTGTTACTAGATCTGTCCTGTTACTAGAGCTGTCCTGTTACTAGACCCTGTTACTAAAGCTGTCCTGTTACTGGACCCTGTTACTAGACCCTGTTACTAGACCCTGTTACTAGACCCTGTTACTGGACCCTGTTACTAGATCCTGTTACTAGACCCTGTTACTGGACCCTGTTACTAGACCCTGTTACTAGACCCTGTTACTAGACCCTGTTACTGGACCCTGTTACTGGACCCTGTTACTGGACCCTGTTACTAGAGCTGTCCTGTTACTAGACCCTGTTACTAGACCCTGTTACTAGACCCTGTTACTAGAGCTGTCCTGTTACTAGACCCTGTTACTAGACCCTGTTACTAGACCCTGTTACTAGACCCTGTTACTAGACCCTGTTACTAGACCCTGTTACTGGACCCTGTTACTGGACCCTGTTACTAGACCCTGTTACTAGATACTGTTACTAGACCCTGTTACTAGACCCTGTTACTAGATACTGTTACTAGACCCTGTTACTAGACCCTGTTACTAGACCCTGTTACTAGAGCTGTCCTGTTACTAGACCCTGTTACTACAGCTGTCCTGTTACTAGACCCTGTTACTAAAGCTGTCCTGTTACTAGACCCTGTTACTAGACCCTGTTACTAAAGCGGTCCTGTTACTACAGCTGTCCTGTTAAAACCTACAGGAGGGTATCTCTCCAGGAGCAGGGTTCTACTACATACTAGGGAAAGCATAACATTGATATTTCTATTCATGTTTTTTTTTTTACTGACAGTTTCTTTATCTCAAACCGTCTTTATGTGCCTGTAAACGTGTATTTCATAAATGTATCTGACTGTCATGTGGAACTAGTAAAGTAAAGTTATCCAGGACTGTGAAAATAACTTCATAAACCTATATGTCAAGTGGTGAAATTAGCACAAAATAAAATACACACACACACACACACACACACACACACACACACACACACACACACACACACACACACACACACACACACACACACACACACAGACATATTGAAACTATTTTCTTTGACTGTGTATTTATCGTTTGATTACGAGGCTACGTTTCAGCATAACCTCATTCATTATTCCTATTTAAAAGTGGTTTTGAACAACAAAGGGTAAACTTAATTAGCTGCTAGTTGTTTCCAGATGCAGTTTAACAGAGTCTCTGTCTCTCCATTCTACTCTGCTGTCTGCTCTCATCAGGACCTTAGTGTGTTTGACAGAGTCTCTGTCTCTCTGTTCTACTCTGCTGTCTGCTCTCATCAGGACCTTAGTGTGTTTGACAGTCTCTGTCTCTCCGTTCTACTCTTCTGTCTGCTCTGATCAGGACCTTAGTGTGTTTGACAGAGTCTCTGTCTCTCTGTTCTACTCTGCTGTCTGCTCTGATCAGGACCTTAGTGTGTTTGACAGAGTCTCTGTCTCTCTGTTCTACTCTGCTGTCTGCTCTGATCAGGACCTTAGTGTGTTTGACAGTCTCTGTCTCTCCGTTCTACTCTTCTGTCTGCTCTGATCAGGACCTTAGTGTGTTTGACAGAGTCTCTGTCTCTCTGTTCTACTCTTCTGTCTGCTCTGATCAGGACCTTAGTGTGTTTGACAGTCTCTGTCTCTCTGTTCTACTCTGCTGTCTGCTCTCATCAGGACCTTAGTGTGTTTGACAGAGTCTCTGTCTCTCTGTTCTACTCTGCTGTCTGCTCTGATCAGGACCTTAGTGTGTTTGACAGTCTCTGTCTCTCCGTTCTACTCTTCTGTCTGCTCTGATCAGGACCTTAGTGTGTTTGACAGAGTCTCTGTCTCTCTGTTCTACTCTTCTGTCTGCTCTGATCAGGACCTTAGTGTGTTTGACAGTCTCTGTTCTTCCGTTCTACTCTTCTGTCTGCTCTCATCGGGAGCTTAGTGTGAACACATCCTATTATTGGAATTCGATGTGTGGGTGTCACATGGAATCATTTGTAATCTCTAGCTAGCTTCTGTTTTTAGACAGCCTAGATACACACACACACACACACACACACACAAGTGCACACATGCACACACACACACACACACCGACACCGACACACACCCAGTCTCAACATCTACTAGGATTATCAGGTAGAAGTTGTTTTTTATTGGTGACATTCCTCAGCCGTAAACCCCTCCCATTCCACGACGCGGGGAGAATCCCATCTTATAACTACCAGATATTCAAGCAGTTCAGTGTGTGTGTGTGTGTGTGTGTGTGTGTGTGTGTGTGTGTGTGTGTGTGTGTGTGTGTGTGTGTGTGTGTGTGTGTGTGTGTGTGTGTGTGTGTGTGTCGGTGTCGGCACACAGACACACACACACACTCTCTCTCTTATTTTATTGATATTTTCACCACTCGACATAAAGGTTTATGAAGTTATTTTCACAGTAGATGTCACACTTGTCACTGTGCTTCCTCAGCCTACCTGTAGGCGGTGCCATTGAGCTCTGGGTGAACACCTTGCTGGTCCATTACTGCCCACGGTCCTGTGGTCACAAAGAACTCCTTATTCACACAGTTTCTTAGGCTGTCTGGTATGCGGCCTGCTAGGGAGAGAGGGAGAGAGAGAGAGAAAGTGGGGAGATGGGGAGAGAGAGAGAGAGAGAGAGAGAGAGATTAAGAAACATGGAGAGAGAGAGAGTTAAAGAGAGAGAGAGAGAGAGAGAGAGAGAGAGAGAGACAAACATACACTACCGGTCAAAAGTTTTAGAACACCTACTCATTCTACGATTTTTCTTTATTTGTACTATTTTCTACATTGTAGAATAATAGTGAAGACATCAAAACTATGAAATAACACATATGGAATCATGTAGTAACCAAAAAAGTGTTAAACAAATCAAAATATATTTTATATTTGAGATTCTTCAAATAGCCACCCTTAGCCTTGATGACAGCTTTGCACACCCTAAAAAGGACTGTTAGAACTGTGTGGAGAGGGACCCTAAAAAGGACTGTTAGAACTGTGTGGAGAGGGACCCTATAAAGGACTGTTAGAACTGTGTGGAGAGGGACCCTAAAAAGGACTGTTAGAACTGTGTGGAGAGGGACCCTAAAAAGGACTGTTAGAACTGTGTGGAGAGGGACCCTAAAAAGGACTGTTAGAACTGTGTGGAGAGGGACCCTAAAAAGGACTGTTAGAACTGTGTGGAGAGGGACCCTAAAAAGGACTGTTAGGGACACCAACTAAATGCACCTCCAGAGAGCCATGTGATTCTGGATAATTAGGACGGGAATCAACCTGAGGAGACATCTGCAGCGTTTACTTTGAATGTGAACGTGGGAACATTGCCTTTAAAAGGCGCTTTGTCCATATTGCTGTACAACATGCCATGAATTGAATCCCGGCCTAACAATATAGTACTGGAACTGAAAATTAGCTATGTAGCAAATTATCTGGTGAAATACTTGTTGTGCATGGTTCCTGACTAGTGAGGTGCTGGGGAACAGGCTCCCTGACTAGTGAGGTGCTGGGGAACAGGCTCCCTGACTAGTGAGGTGCTGGGGAACAGGCTCCCTGACTAGTGAGGTGCTGGGGAACAGGGTCCCTGACTAGTGAGGTGCTGGGGAACAGGGTCCCTGACTAGTGAGGTGCTGGGGAACAGGGTCCCTGACTAGTGAGGTGCTGGGGAACAGGGTCCCTGACTAGTGAGGTGCTGGGGGACAGGGTCCCTGACTAGTGAGGTGCTGGGGAACAGGGTCCCTGACTAGTGAGGTGCTGGGGAACAGGCTCCCTGACTAGTGAGGTGCTGGGGAACAGGCTCCCTGACTAGTGAGGTGCTGGGGAACAGGCTCCCTGACTAGTGAGGTGCTGGGGGACAGGGTCCCTGACTAGTGAGGTGCTGGGAAACAGGCTCCCTGACTAGTGAGGTGCTGGGGAACAGGCTCCCTGACTAGTGAGGTGCTGGGGAACAGGGTCCCTGACTAGTGAGGTGCTGGGGAACAGGCTCCCTGACTAGTGAGGTGCTGGGGAACAGGCTCCCTGACTAGTGAGGTGCTGGGGAACAGGCGTACCGCTGATGGCTCTTCGTATCTCGGTGGCAGCTGCCTCTCTCATCTCCAGAGAAGCCTGTTCACTGTACCAGGCTGTGTGTGGTGTACATATCAGGTTGGGAGCATCCTTCAGAGGGCCTGTAGCAAAACTAGAGAGATGGGAGGGTTGGGAGGTAGAGAGAACAAGTATCAGACCCATCAGTCAAATCAGGCAGTGGCCTCTTCATCTAATCTCCTTTCCTCATCTCCTCATCTCCTCACTTCATCTCCTCTCTTCATCTCCTCATCTCCTCACTTCATCTCATCTCCTCATATCCTCTCTTCATCTCCTCACTTCATCTCCTCTCTTCATCTCCTCATTTCATCTCCTCTATTCATCTCCTCATCTCCTCTCCTCATCTCCTCTCTTCATCTCCTCTCTTCATCTCCTCATCTCCTCTCTTCATCTCCTCTCTTCATCTCCTCTCTTCATCTCCTCATCTCCTCATCTCCTCTCTTCATCTCCTCTCTTCATCTCCTCATCTCCTCTCTTCATCTCCTCTCCTCATCTCCTCTCTTCATCTCCTCATCTCCTCTCCT
The DNA here is from genome assembly GCA_030435695.1 of Brachymystax lenok tsinlingensis. Taxonomy (NCBI): domain Eukaryota; kingdom Metazoa; phylum Chordata; class Actinopteri; order Salmoniformes; family Salmonidae; genus Brachymystax; species Brachymystax lenok. The sequence continues at coordinate 87,117,429 of CM059780.1, forward strand.
CATCTCCTCTCTTCATCTCCTCTCTTCATCTCCTCATCTCCTCTCTTCATCTCCTCTCTTCATCTCCTCATCTCCTCTCCTCATCTCCTCTCCTCATCTCCTCCCCATTCCTGATAACAGATGCTGAGACTTCCTCTCCTTCTCCTTCCCTCAGTCCTCCCTACTCAGTCCCTCACCCTCCGTGCCCTGTGAAGGTGTCATTGATATGAGCCACTGTAGTGTGGGATTACAGGTCATCAAACACTCCTCTGTTGACGTCTTGTTGATGTGTGTCCACAGTAGAACCAGAACTCCCTGACACCAGAACTAACCCTCAACACCATAACCCCCTGACACCATAACCCCCTGACACCATAACCCCCTGACACCAGAACTCCCTGACACCATACCTCCCTGACACCATAACTCCCTGACACCATAACTCCCTGACACCATAACTCCCTGACACCATAACTCCCTGACACCAGAACTCCCTGACACCAGAACTCCCTGACACCAGAACTCCCTGACACCAGAACTCCCTGGCACCATACCTCCCTGACACCATACCTCCCTGACACCATAATATCCCTGACACCATACCTCCCTGACACCATAACTCCCTGACACCATACCTCCCTGACACCATACCTCCCTGACACCATAACTAACCCTCAACACCCTACCTCCCTGACACCATACCTCCCTGACACCATAACTAACCGTCAACACCATACCTCCCTGACACCATACCTCCCTGACACCATACCTCCCTGACACCATAACCCCCTGACACCATACCTCCCTGACACCAGAACTCCCTGACACCATAACTAACCGTCAACACCATACCTCCCTGACACCATACCTCCCTGACACCATACCTCCCTGACACCATACCGCCCTGACACCATAACTAACCGTCAACACCATACCTCCCTGACACCATACCTCCCTGACACCATAACTAACCCTCAACACCATACCTCCCTGACACCATAACTCCCTGACACCATACCTCCCTGACACCATAATTCCCTGACACCAGAACTCCCTGACACCAGGTGAGACTATACTGAGCTGGTAGAGGTGTTACTACCAGGTGGAACTATACTGAGCTGGTAGAGGTGTTACTACCAGGTGAAACTATACTGAGCCGGTAGAGGTGTTACTACCAGGTGAAACTATACTGTGCCGGTAGAGGTGTTACTACCAGGTGAAACTATACTGAGCTGGTAGAGGTGTTACTACCAGGTGAAACTATACTGAGCTGGTAGAGGTGTTACTACCAGGTGAAACTATACTGAGCCGGTAGAGGTGTTACTACCAGGTGAAACTATACTGAGCTGGTAGAGGTGTTACTACCAGGTGGAACTATACTGAGCCGGTAGAGGTGTTACTACCAGGTGAAACTATACTGAGCTGGTAGAGGTGTTACTACCAGGTGGAACTATACTGAGCTGGTAGAGGTGTTACTACCAGGTGGAACTATATCCTCATCCACTGTGTGTCTCACCTGAACGGTTCTGTCTCGTGCACGTCCAGGGCAGCGCCACGTATCCTCCCCTCCTTCAGGGCCTGAGCCAGGGCCTTCTCATCCACCAGCCCTCCTCGTGCTGCATTCACCAGGAACGCTCCCTGACGCATCTACATGGGTTGGGGGGGAAGAGAGATGGGAGGGAGGGAGGGAGGGAGGGAGAGAGAGAGAGAGAGAGAGAGAGAGAGAGAGAGAGAGTTGATCTAAAGAGGGGCACCACCAACATGTAGTTATTACAAAGAATTTGTTTGCATCCTTCTTTCAAGAATCTCAATACAGATGACCTACTGATAGAGCTGGAGAAGAGAGACTAGAATACAGATGACCTACTGATAGAGCTGGAGAAGAGAGACTAGAATACAGACGACCTACTGATAGAGCTGGAGAAGAGAGACTAGAATACAGATGACCTACTGATAGAGGTGGAGAAGAGAGACTAGAATACAGATGACCTACTGATAGAGGTGGAGTTGAGAGACTAGAATACAGATGACCTACTGATAGAGCTGGAGAAGAGAGACTAGAATACAGATGACCTACTGATAGAGGTGGAGAAGAGAGACTAGAATACAGATGACCTACTGATAGAGCTGGAGAAGAGACACTAGAATACAGACGACCTACTGATAGAGGTGGAGAAGAGAGACTAGAATACAGACGACCTACTGATAGAGCTGGAGAAGAGACACTAGAATACAGACGACCTACTGGTAGAGCTGGAGAAGAGAGACTAGAATACAGACGACCTACTGATAGAGCTGGAGAAGAGAGACTAGAATACAGACGACCTACTGATAGAGCTGGAGAAGAGAGACTAGAATACAGATGACCTACTGGTAGAGCTGGAGAAGAGACACTAGAATACAGATGACCTACTGATAGAGCTGGAGAAGAGAGACTAGAATACAGATGACCTACTGATAGAGCTGGAGAAGAGACACTAGAATACAGATGACCTACTGATAGAGCTGGAGAAGAGAGACTAGAATACAGATGACCTACTGATAGAGCTGGAGAAGAGAGACTAGAATACAGATGACCTACTGATAGAGCTGGAGAAGAGAGACTAGAATACAGACGACCTACTGATAGAGCTGGAGAAGAGAGACTAGAATACAGACGACCTACTGATAGAGCTGGAGAAGAGAGACTAGAATACAGATGACCTACTGATAGAGCTGGAGAAGAGAGACTAGAATACAGATGACCTACTGATAGAGCTGGAGAAGAGAGACTAGAATACAGATGACCTACTGATAGAGCTGGAGAAGAGAGACTAGAATGTCTTTGACGCTCCACCCGAATGCTCTACTGAAGACATGACAAGCTGAGCACCTGGGCAACACACGCACACACAAATATGTCTGTCTCCTCCCCATAGAGACACAACTACACCTGAGGAAAATCAGCACTGAAGGATGACTGTCAAAAGTGCTTAAGAATTGTGTGCGTGGATGCGTCCCAAATGGAACCCTTTTCCCAATATTAGTGCACTACTTTTAATCTAACTTGGCTGAGCTCGCATCGTTGGCTGTAGATGTGTGCGTCCCAAATGGAACCCCAGTCCCTTTATAGTGCACTACTTTTAATCTAACTTGGCTGAGCTCGCATCGTTGGCTGTAGATGTGTACGTCCCAAATGGAACCCCAGTCCCTTAATAGTGCACTACTTTGAGGACAAGATGACAGTTGACATCTGTACTAGACCATTTAAAAAATAAACTGCTAGAGAGAAAAACAACAGCTCCAGAAAAATCCAATTAATATGCTTGGAAGAAACTGTAATCCCTTAAATCTAGACAAAATATGAAATCCAGGACATGAAAAGCCCTCGCGCTGCCAGTCATCCATTTATTATGGCTGTGTTCTACTCTGAGACACACACACACACAAAGACACTTAGAAAGAAAGCTTTACTTAGAAGCTCAGGGCTGTAGCCTGTCAACGTCTGCAGGGGGGGTGGAGAGAAAAGAAGACAACATGTGACTGGTTTTGAGAAGATAAGAGGTTGCAGCCTTGAGAGAACAACGAACAGAGACAAAAGGAGAGGAGTTAAGAACAAGGTTAAGAGATAGGAGCCTTCCCTATTCTGTTCTCTTTCAGACAGCTCTTCAATGCTCGAGGCGGCAGGTAGCCTAGTGGTTAGAGCGTTGGACTTGTAACCGGAGGGTTGCAAGTTTGAATCCCCGAGCTGACAAGGAAAAAAAAAATCTGTCGTTCTGCCCCTGAACAAGGCAGTTAACCCACTGTTCCCGGGCGCGAAGACGTGGAAGTCGATTAAGGCAGCCCCCCGCACCTCTCTGATTCAGAGGGGTTGGGTTAAATGCGGAAGACACATTTCGGTTGAAGGCATTCGGTTGTACAACTGACTAATAATGGTGACTTTGACTTTGACTTTGCTCTCTCTGTCTCTCAGATGTGAAGTCAACCAGAGAGAATAGAAACAGGACAGAGAAGGAGAAAGAGGAAACTGAGATAATGGAGATAAGAGGTGTAATTCTCCTCTCCTCCACCAGGTGGCAGACTAGACAGACCAGATGGGCTTTTGTTGTTTTAACAGCAGCTCTGAGCTGTGAAGTCAACCTGAGAGTCAGAGGAAGCTGAGATAAGAGGTGTAATTCTCCTCTCCTCCACCAGGTGGCAGACTAGACAGGGTCTGGTGTTATTGGTGTCAACCAGAGAGAATAGAAACAGGACAGTAAACTGAGATAATGGAGATATGTGTAAGGCCTGTCACCAAAAACCCTGAAAAAAATTTACACAATCGAGAGCATCCTGTTGGGCTGTATCACCGCCTGGTATGGCAACTGCTCTGCCCACAACCGCAAGGCTCTCCAGAGGGTAGTGAGGTCTGCACAACGCATCACCGGGGGTAAACTACCTGCCCTCCATGACACCTACAGCACCCGATGTCACAGGAAGGCCAAAAAGATCATCAAGGACAACAACCACCCGAGCCACTGCCTGTTCACCCCGCTACCATCTAGAAGGGGAGGTCAGTACAGGTACATCAAAGCTGGGACCTGAGAGACTGAAAAACAGCTTCTATCTTGAGGCCATCAGACTGTTAAACAGCCATCACTAACTCAGAGAGGCTGCTGCCTACATTGAGACCCAATCACTGGCCACTTTAATAAATGGATCACTAGTCACTTTAAATAATGCCACTTTAATAATGTTTACATATCTTACATTACTCATATCATATGTACACTACCGTTCAATAGTTTGGGGTCACTTAGAAATGTCCTTGTTGTTGAAAGAAAAGCAATTTTTTTTTGTCCATTAAAATAACATCAAATTGATCAGAAATACAGTGTAGACATTGTTAATGTTGTAAATGACTATTGTAGCTGGAAACGGCTGATTCTTTATGGAATATCTACATAGGCGTACAGAGGCCCATTATCAGCAGCCATCACTCCTGTGTTCCAATGGCACGTTGTGTTAGCTAATCCAAGTTTAGCATTTTAAAAAGCTAATTGATCATTAGAAAACCCTTTTGCAATTATGTTAGCACAGCTGAAAACTGTTGTCCTGATTAAAGAAGCAATACAACTGGCCTTCTTTAGACTAGTTGAGTATCTGGAGCATCAGCATTTGTGGGTTCGATTACAGACTCAAAATGGCCAGAAACAAAGAACTTTCTTCTGAAACTCGTCAGTCTAGTCTTGTTCTGAGAAATGAGAAATTGCCAAGTAACTGAAGATCTAGTACAACACTGTGTACTACTCCCTTCACAGAACAGCGCAAACTGGCTCTAACCAGAATAGAAAGAGGAGTGGGAGGCCCCGGGGCACAACTGAGCAAGAGGACATTACAGTGTCTAGTTTGAGAAACAGACGCCTCACAAGTCCTCAACTGGCAGCTTCATTAAATAGTACCCGCAAAACACACCAGTCTCTAACGTCAACAGTGAAGAGGCGACTCCGGGATGCCGGCCTTCTAGGCAGAGTAGGCAGTTAATAATGATAATATATAATATATATAAGGATGAGGAGCTGTTCAGGACAGTCTGATCAATAATTCATATGAATATCTATATGAATGAATAACTCACTGGGAGTCAGTGAGTTAATACCATGAAGGGTCAATGGTCAGCTGTGTGTCTGTACTCTCTACCTGTTTGTGAGTTAATACCATGAAGGGTCAATGGTCAGCTGTGTGTCTGTGTGTCTGTCCTCTCTACCTGTTTGTGAGTTAATACCATGAAGGGTCTATGGTCAGCTGTGTGTCTGTGTGTCTGTACTCTCTACCTGTTTGTGAGTTAATACCATGAAGGGTCAATGGTCAGCTGTGTGTCTGTGTGTCTGTCCTCTCTACCTGTTTGATGGTGAAGTCGTTGATGAGATGGTGGTTGTGTTCGTTCAGGTTGCAGTGCAGAGAGACACAGTCTGACTGGTAGAGCAGGTCTTGTAGGGTGTAGACACGCTGGACGCCCAGGGAACGCTCCAAGCCGTCCTGCAGGTAGGGGTCGTAGAAGATCACGTTGAAGCCAAACACCTTGGCCCGCACAGCCACCGCCTGACCCGAACGACCTACACACACACACACACACACACACACACACACACACACACACACACACACACACACACACACACACACACACACACACACACACACACACACACACACACACACACACACACACACACACACACACACACACACCACCTTACAAATAGCAAAGCCATAGTGTGTGTGTCCTGTCTTGTCCTGGGCCTGTTCTGTCTTGTCCTGGGCCTGTCCTGTCTTGTCCCTGGGCCTGTTCTGTCTTGTCCTGGGCCTGTCCTGTCTTGTCCTGGGCCTGTCCTGTCTCATCTCTCCTCTCCATTCTCTCCTCTCTCTCTGTTCCCTCTCTCTCTGTTCCCTCTCTCTCTGTTCTCTCCTCTCTCTTCTCTGCTCTCCTCTCTCTCTGTTCTCTCCTCTCCATTCTCTCCTCTCTCTTCTCTCCCTCCTCTCTCTCTGTTCTCTCCTCTCTCTTCTCTGCTCTCCTCTCTCTCTGTTCTCTCCTCTCCATTCTCTCCTCTCTCTTCTCTCCCTCCTCTCTCTCTGTTCTCTCCTCTCTCTTCTCTGCTCTCCTCTCTCTCTGTTCTCTCCTCTCCATTCTCTCCTCTCTCTTCTCTCCCTCCTCTCTCTCTGTTCCCTCTCTCTCTGTTCTCTCCTCTCTGTTCTCTCCTCTCTGTTCTCTCCTCTCTGTTCTCTCCTCTCCCCCTTCTCTCTCCTCTCAATTCAATGGGCGTTCTCTTTCTCCCCTCTCTCTGCTCTCTCCAAAGTACACCTTATCTCTGTGTCCACACACATGTCCATACGGCCTGTGTGTGAGTCCCTGTGTCCCTGGCTGTACGGCCTGTGTGTGTGTGTCCGTGTCCCTGTCCATACGGCCTGTGTGTGTGTCCGTGTCCCTGGCCATACGGCCTGTGTGTGTGTGTGTCCGTGTCCCTGGCCATACGGCCTGTGTGTGTGTGTCCGTGTCCCTGTCCATACGGCCTGTGTGTGTGTCCGTGTCCCTGGCCATACGGCCTGTGTGTGTGTGTCCGTGTCCCTGTCCATACGGCCTGTGTGTGTGTCCATGTCCCTGGCCATACGGCCTGTGTGTGTGTGTCCCTGTCCCTGGCCATAGCGCCTGTGTGTGTGTCCGTGTCCCTGGCCATAGCGCCTGTGTGTGTGTCCGTGTCCCTGGCCATAGGGCCTGTGTGTGTATCCGTGTCCCTGGCCATAGGGCCTGTGTGTGTGTGTCCATGTCCCTGTCCATAGCGCCTGCGACATCCCACAGGCTGACTGACACAATGGAAACAGCCAAGGAGGAGGAGAGAAGGTTGGCCGGAACAGAACAGCCCTGCTGAAATGTACTGACTCATCGTGTGTATGTCATCACTCCTACTGGACTGGACTGGACTCTACTCTACAGACCCCACAACAAATGGAGAAAGAGAGAGATAGAGGGAGAGACAGGGACACCTGGTTGTGCTGCTGCTCCAGTTTCAACTGTTCTGCCTGCGGCTATGGAACCCTGACCTGTTCACCAGACGTGCTACCTGTCCCAGACCTGCTGTTTTCAACTCTCTAGAGACAGCAGGAGCGGTAGAGATACTCTGACACTCCAACTGACATTTCCTCCTGAGGTGCTGATCTGTTGCACCCTCGACAACCACTGTGATTATTATTATTTGACCCTGCTGGTCATCTATGAACATTTGAACATCTTGGCCATGTTCTGTTATAATCTCCACCCGGCACAGCCAGAAGAGGACTGGCCACCCCTCACAGCCTGGTTCCTCTCTAGGTTTCTTCCTAGGTTCCTGCCTTTCTAGGGAGTTTTTCCTAGCCACCGTGCTTCTACATCTGCATTGCTTGCTGTTTGGGGTTTTAGGCTGGGTTTCCGTATAAGCACTTTGTGACATTGGCTGATGTAAATAAATTAGATTGATTGATGGATTGATTGAGGGAGAGACAGTGTCCACCATGAAGACCAACTGTGTCTCTCAGCCAAACAGAGAGAGGCATGAAAGATAAAGCAATCTAGAAATGGAGAGCGAGAGAGAGAGCGAGAGAGAGAGCGCGAGAGCGAGAGAGAGAGAGAGAGAGAGAGAGAGACGGGGATGGACACACACAGTTCCTCACCAAAGCCTATTAGGCCGAGTGTCTCCCCACGGATACGTGCCGCTCCGGAGGCCACCTCTCTGATCTGCTCCACACTCTGGACCCGCGTGCCCTCCCGGAGAGCCTGGTACAACCAGGTGTTTCGTCGGTACAGGTTGAGGATGTGACACATGGTGGAGTCCGCTGTCTCCTCCACGCAGGCCGACGGGATGTTACAAACTGCTACACCTGGGGGAGGAGGACACACAGAGTTAGTTTAAGAGACACCTGAAGGAGGACACACACAGAGTTAGTTTAAGAGACACCTGGGGGAGGACACACAGAGTTAGTTTAAGAGACACCTGAAGGAGGACACACACAGAGTTAGTTTAAGAGACACCTGGGGGAGGAGGACACACACAGAGTTAGTTTAAGAGACACCTGGTGGAGGAGGACACACACAGAGTTAGTTTAAGAGACACCTGGGGGAGGACACACACAGAGTTAGTTTAAGAGACACCTGAAGGAGGACACACACAGAGTTAGTTTAAGAGACACCTGGGGGAGGACACACAGAGTTAGTTTAAGAGACACCTGAAGGAGGACACACACAGAGTTAGTTTAAGAGACACCTGGGGGAGGACACACAGAGTTAGTTTAAGAGACACCTGGGGGAGGACACACAGAGTTAGTTTAAGAGACACCTGGGGGAGGAAGACACACACAGAGTTAGTTTAAGAGACACCTGGTGGAGGAGGACACACACAGAGTTAGTTTAAGAGACACCTGGTGGAGGAGGACACACACAGAGTTAGTTTAAGAGACACCTGGGGGAGGAGGACACACAGAGTTAGTTTAAGAGACACCATTACAGAAAGGTGTGTAGAAATACAGTTGTTAAATTGGTTATAGGGGGCATACCATACAATACCCCATATAATATATACCATACAATACCCATATAATATATACCATACAATAACAATATAATACAATATAATACCCCATATAATATCATACAATACCCCATACAATACCACATATAATACCATATCATACAATACCCCATACAATACCATATCATACAATACCCCATACAATACCACATACAATACCATACCGCATATAATACCATACAATACAATACCCCATACAATACCATACAATACCCCATATAATACCATACAATACCCCATATAATACCATACAATACCCCATACAATACCATACAATACCCCATACAATACCATACAATACCCCATATAATACCATACAATACCACATACAATACCATACCGCATATAATACCATACAATACAATACCCCATACAATACCATACAATACTCCATATAATACCATACAATACCCCATATAATACCATACAATACCCCATACAATACCATACAATACCACATACAATACCATACCGCATATAATACCATACAATACCCCATACAATACCATACAATACCCCATATAATACCATACAATACCCCATATAATATCATACAATACCCCATACAATACCACATACAATACCATACCGCATATAATACCATACAATACAATACCCCATACAATACCATACAATACCCCATATAATACCATACAATACCCTATATAATATCATACCATACCCCATATAATACCATACAATACCCCATATAATACCCTACCATACCCCATATAATACAATACCATACAAGACCCCATATAATACCATACAATACCCCATACAATACCATACAATACCATACCATACAATACCCCATATAATATCATACAATACAAGACCCCATATAATACCATACAATACCCCATACAATACCATACCCCATATAATACCATACAATACCCCATACAATACAATACCCCATATAATACCATACAATACCCCATACAATACAATACCCATATAATACCATACAATACCCCATACAATACAATACCCCTATATAATACCATACAATACCCATACAATACAATACCCCATATAATACCATACAATACCCCATACAATACAATACCCCATATAATACCATACAATACCCCATACAATACAATACCCCATATAATACCATACAATACCCCATACAATACCATACAATACCCCATACAATACAATACCCCATATAATACCATACAATACCCCATACAATACAATACCCCATATAATACCATACAATACCCCATACAATACAATACCCCATATAATACCATACAATACCCCATACAATACAATACCCCATATAATACCATACAATACCCCATACAATACAATACCCCATATAATACCATACAATACCCCATACAATACAATACCCCATATAATACCATACAATACCCCATACAATACAATACCCCATATAATACCATACAATACCCCATACAATACAATACCCCAAATTAGCTACAATTTATAAAAAACAGTTTTTTGCGTTGTCATTATGGGGTATTGTGATGTCATTATGGGGTATTGTGATGTCATTATGGGGTATTGTGATGTCATTATGGTGTATTGTGATGTCATTATGGGGTATTGTGATGTCATTATGGGGTATTGTGATGTCATTATGGGGTATTGTGATGTCATTATGGGGTATTGTGTGTGATGAGGACAAACATTTATTTAATCCATTTTAGAATAAGGCTGTAAAAATCAAGGGGTCTGAATACTTTCCGAATGCACTGTACGTGTTAACGAAAGTAACTTTGGATAAAAGAGTCTGCTAAATGACTACATTCTGCTGATCATAATTCAGTGAATATCGGTGCATTACCCAGCTCTCCGGCTGCCTTGATGTCGATGTTGTCGTAGCCGCTGCCGATGCGGATGATGATGCGTAGAGCCTTGAACTTCTCTAGGTCCTCTCTGGTCAGAGTGATGGTGTGGTACATCATGGCCCCTACCGCCTCGTTCAACACCTGGAGAGACAAACGAACATGATCAAGACACCTGGTCAGGAGGACATACACAACACTGTCACACACATGGTTAGGACAATTCCTCACAGGGCCGTAGCTACACAGTTAGGACACTTCTTCACAGGGCCGTAGCTACACAGTTAGGACACTTCCTCACAGGGCCGTAGCTACACAGTTAGGACACTTCCTCACAGGGCCGTAGCTACACAGATAGGACACTTCCTCACAGGGCCGTAGCTACGAAGTTAGGACACTTCTTCACAGGGCCGTAGCTACACAGTTAGGACACTTCCTCACAGGGCCGTAGCCGCACAGTTAGGACACTTCCTCACAGGGCCGTAGCTACGAGGTTAGGACACTTCTTCACAGGGCCGTAGCTACACAGTTAGGACACTTACTCACAGGGCCGTAGCTGCACAGTTAGGACACTTCCTCACAGTGCCGTAGCTACACAGTTAGGACACTTCCTCACAGGGCCGTAGCTACGAAGTTAGGACACTTCCTCACAGGGCCGTAGCTACACAGTTAGGACACTTCCTCACAGGGCCGTAGCTACACAGTTAGGACACTTCCTCACAGGGCCGTAGCTACACAGATAGGACACTTCCTCACAGGGCCGTAGCTACGAAGTTAGGACACTTCTTCACAGGGCCGTAGCTACACAGTTAGGACACTTACTCACAGGGCCGTAGCTACGAGGTTAGGACACTTCTTCACAGGGCCGTAGCTACACAGTTAGGACACTTCCTCACAGGGCCGTAGCCGCACAGGTAGGACACTTCCTCACAGGGCCGTAGCTACACAGTTAGGACACTTCCTCACAGGGCCGTAGCTACACAGTTAGGACACTTCCTCACAGGGCCGTAGCTACACAGTTAGGACACTTCCTCACAGGGCCGTAGCTACGAAGTTAGGACACTTCCTCACAGGGCCGTAGCTTCGAAGTTAGGACACTTCCTCACAGGGCCGTAGCTACACAGTTAGGACACTTCCTCACAGGGCCGTAGCTACACAGTTAGGACACTTCCTCACAGGGCCGTAGCTACGAAGTTAGGACACTTCCTCACAGGGCCGTAGCTTCGAAGTTAGGACACTTCCTCACAGGGCCGTAGCTACACAGTTAGGACACTTCCTCACAGGGCCGTAGCTGCACAGTTAGGACACTTCCTCACAGGGCCGTAGCTGCACAGTTAGGACACTTCCTCACAAGGCCGTAGCTGCACAGTTAGGACACTTCCTCACAGGGCCGTAGCTACACAGGTAGGACACTTCCTCACAGGGCCGTAGCTGCACAGTCCAGACCTCGGTAATCAGTCAGGGTCTCAACTTACTGTTGAGAGTTAGAATAGTAGAATACACAAGGTGATATTTCTAAACTTGGTTGTGCATCAGCAGTCTTCCTCTTGTTAGGCAGGTTAGTGGTTAGAGCGTTGGGCCAGTAACCAAAAGGTTGCTAGATCAAATCCCCGAGCTGACAAGGTAAAAATCTGTCGTTCTGCCCCTGAACAAGGCAGTTAACCCACTGTAGCCCCACGTCAGTTAGCCCCACGCCAGTTAGCCCCACGCCAGTTAAACATTTTTAGGTTGGTAAATGAGTCTATCTATCTATCTAAACAATGGGAGAACCACTGCCCTCTCAGTGAAGCCACGGAAGTTCAGAAAACATATAGTGAACGGGGAAATGGCCATCTTCGTGGACAATCTTTTTGTGTAACATATTGTCTTTTGTGTTTCGGAGACAATCATGGTACCAATATTTGCTTCTGATACACCAGATGCATGTCCTTGAACCGATCATTTTAAAACCGCACACATAAGAAGTTATAAGGATAATTGAGTTGCTAATGGCAGGCTGCAGTACCCCGGTCGGCCTTCACCTTGAGCTACTCATTGAGAGGGGGCAGCACTGAGCTAGCCTGCAACGTCAGCAGTAGCTCAAACTGCCCATGTTATGTCTTCATGAGACACCATCTTAATTGACTTAATTTGGCTTCAATGCGCTATTGTGTCTTCACATAGGAATGATCGGTGTCACGTGATCGGTGTCACGTGATCGATGGCTTTGTCCATTCAGTCATTACGTTTCCATCCACAGTTTTAATGCGAGTAAAGTCATAAAAAAATTAAGTAACGACAGCTGCGATGGAAACAGGACGTTTCGGTACAATTGTATAAATGCCGACAGATCATTTGTTGGTTTGACATGGTGGGATCGGTTTGCGTTGGTAAAATGTATTACGTGCAAAACTATTGATATAACAATCCTATGGAAGTAAACGTGGGAGTCACGGGAGAGTATTCCGTTTATTACGCTACAGATGAAATACGTTATGATGAACTACACAAGGTGGTGACCTTGATGCTCCTTTCCCAAAAGGGTCTCATTCTGGTGACATGATGATCGATGCTTGACTGACGTTTGACAAATACAGCGGTGGCTCCACTAAACGTTTTTGCGATTATGCTGCGGGATTTAGAGGTAATTAGTGGTTTAGTACGGTACCCTGCGTCACCACTTCATTGCTCCAGACCACCACAAGGGGGAGTTAAGAGCACTGATTTATGCTTTTGGGTCCACTACTGTGCCTCTTAACTGACAATGAATGGGAGACATAAACCAAATAGAAACTGATCATTGAGCACTTACTTATATGCAAATATTCTCTCTCTTATCCATAATGTAGACGAGTCTACCCGCATTGTATCTGGGAGCTGTTGGCTATGTATGTGCCAACACCAGAGTAGGCTCACATTTGCTATTTAACACAACAGTTTTTGTGACCAAAAAAATAATTTTGTGTGCTCTACGTCATCACACAGTGGTTTTTACCCACAAGTCAGTTTGGTGGAAACACACAACTGGTGGCAAAATGCCAATTGTTTGAAATACTGATGTGCCCAGGGGCCCTGACCTCCAGGGGCCCCCATTGATTTTGTTTGTCACTCTCACTTAGATAAGTGTAGAATTTGCAGGACATTTACTTTTAAAACTGCAAAAATGTCTTCCCACCCCATGGCAAAATGTGTAAACCTTTTGTTAATAAAATACTTTTTCTGCGATCATTCTGTACATATTAAAGTATAGTTTTTAATCCCGGGTGCTGAGTTAATGGGAGTTAATGTGTCGTGGCTAACTGTAGGCTATTTGTTTGTAGAAGGACTGAGGTGAAGGAAGCCACACCAACCAAGGTGATAAAGGCTGGGGTCATATTGGCTGGTTTAAATGATAGAAATGCAGTAGATGAGCTTCAACTTTCTTAAAATGTCTCCTGGGAGGAGCTGTTATATGGTAGAGCTGTCTCCTGGGAGGACCTGTTAGAGCTGTCTCCTGGGGGGACCTGTTAGAGCTGTCTCCTGGGGGGACCTGTTAGGTGGTAGAGCTGGTCTCCTGGGAGGACCTGTTAGGTGGTAGAGCTGGTCTCCTGGGAGGACCTGTTAGAGCTGTCTCCTGGGAGGACCTGTTAGGTGTTAGAGCTGTCTCCTGGGAGGACCTGTTAGAGCTGTCTCCTGGGGGGACCTGTTAGGTGGTAGAGCTGGTCTCCTGGGAGGACCTGTTAGGTGGTAGAGCTGTCTCCTGGGAGGACCTGTTATATGGTAGAGCTGTCTCCTGGGAGGACCTGTTAGAGCTGTCTCCTGGGAGGACCTGTTAGAGCTGTCTCCTGGGAGGACCTGTTAGAGCTGTCTCCTGGGAGGACCTGTTAGAGCTGTCTCCTGGGAGGACCTGTTAGAGCTGTCTCCTGGGAGGACCTGTTAGAGCTGTCTCCTGGGGGGACCTGTTAGGTGGTAGAGCTGGTCTCCTGGGGGGACCTGTTAGGTGGTAGAGCTGTCTCCTGGGAGGACCTGTTAGAGCTGTCTCCTGGGAGGACCTGTTAGAGCTGTCTCCTGGGAGGACCTGTTAGGTGGTAGAGCTGTCTCCTGGGGGGACCTGTTAGAGCTGTCTCCTGGGAGGACCTGTTAGGTGGTAGAGCTGTCTCCTGGGGGGACCTGTTAGAGCTGTCTCCTGGGAGGACCTGTTAGGTGGTAGAGCTGTCTCCTGGGGGGACCTGTTGGGTGGTAGAGAGCTGTCTCCTGGGGGACCTGTTGGAGTGGTAGAGAGGCTGTCTCCTGGGGGGACCTGTTAGGTGGTAGAGCTGTCTCCTGGGAGGACCTGTTAGATGGTAGAGCTGTCTCCTGGGAGGACCTGTTAGGTGGTAGAGCTGTCTCCTGGGAGGACCTGTTAGGTTGTAGAGCTGTCTCCTGGGGGGACCTGTTAGGTGGTAGAGCTGTCTCCTGGGGGGACCTGTTAGGTGGTAGAGCTGGTCTCCTGGGAGGACCTGTTAGAGCTGTCTCCTGGGAGGACCTGTTAGAGCTGTCTCCTGGGGGGACCTGTTAGGTGGTAGAGCTGTCTCCTGGGGGGACCTGTTAGGTGGTAGAGCTGTCTCCTGGGAGGACCTGTTATATGGTAGAGCTGTCTCCTGGGAGGACCTGTTAGGTGGTAGAGCTGTCTCCTGGGAGGACCTGTTATATGGTAGAGCTGTCTCCTGGGAGGACCTGTTAGAGCTGTCTCCTGGGAGGACCTGTTAGAGCTGTCTCCTGGGAGGACCTGTTAGAGCTGTCTCCTGGGAGGACCTGTTAGAGCTGTCTCCTGGGAGGACCTGTTAGAGCTGTCTCCTGGGAGGACCTGTTAGAGCTGTCTCCTGGGAGGACCTGTTAGGTGGTAGAGCTGTCTCCTGGGGGGACCTGTTAGGTGGTAGAGCTGGTCTCCTGGGGGGACCTGTTAGATGGTAGAGCTGTCTCCTGGGGGGACCTGTTAGGTGTTAGAGCTGTCTCCTGGGGGGACCTGTTAGATGGTAGAGCTGTCTCCTGGGAGGACCTGTTAGGTGGTAGAGCTGTCTCCTGGGGGGACCTGTTAGATGGTAGAGCTGTCTCCTGGGAGGACCTGTTAGGTTGTAGAGCTGTCTCCTGGGAGGACCTGTTAGGTGGTAGAGCTGTCTCCTGGGAGGACCTGTTAGAGCTGTCTCCTGGGAGGACCTGTTAGGTGGCAGAGCTGTCTCATGGGAGGACCTGTTAGATGGTAGAGCTGTCTCCTGGGAGGACCTGTTAGGTGGCAGAGCTGTCTCATGGGAGGACCTGTTAGATGGTAGAGCTGTCTCCTGGGAGGACCTGTTAGGTGGCAGAGCTGGTCTCCTGGGAGGACCTGTTAGGTGGTAGAGCTGTCTCCTGGGAGGACCTGTTAGATGGTAGAGCTGTCTCCTGGGAGGACCTGTTAAAAACTCATTCAAGGTTAAAGCTCCCTCTTTCGCTCTCTCTCACTCTCTCTGTCTATCTCTCAATCTTCTCTCTCTCACTCTCTCTGTCTATCTCTCTTTAATCTTCTCTCTCTCACTCTCTCTCTCTATCTCTCCTTAATCTTCTCTCTCTTCTACTCTCTCTGTCCTCATATATCCTCTCTCTCTCTGATGCCCAGGCCGTCGCCACTTCTCTGAAGCGGTTTGTGATTTGCTGTAGTGCCAGGGACAAAGCTCTCTTGCAAGAGGAGTGACTAGAGAAATTAACGGGTTTGTGAGAGAAATAGTCTCCCCGAGCGCCACTCGTTTACTTAAATGGAAAGTCTGACCTAATCTGTCTGTTACCCCTCTCATCTGTACACACACACACACACACACACACACACACACACACACACACACACACACACACACACACACACACACACACACACACACACACACACACACACACACACACACACACACACACACACACACACACACAGACGAACTTGAGCCCTATTTTGAGAAGCATCCTTTCTGACAGGGCTGGTTTCTCTGTGAGACTTAGCAGAGGCCTCCGCTGTTGGAGCTCTATCATGTGTGTGTGTGTGTTTGTGTGTGTGTGTGTGCGTGCGTAATCACAGACTCCATGTCTTCCTGGATTGTATGACTATGAGGTCATGTCAGTGGTGTGTGTGGAGTTGGGGATGACGGTAATGCTGTAATGCTGAGGAGGGACATTTTAGCAGGCCCCTTCATTGCAGCTGGAGAAGTTGAGTCTCTCCTGAACGTCTGCTGTCTACCAGCCCTGCTGTCTGACTAACATCAAACCTAATCCTTACGGGCTGTTCTCCTGGACGGACAATCTCTATTGAACGTGCTGAATAATCCACTGGACCATGTACTGTATATCTAGGATATTATAAAAACAGACCTGTGTTTGGCTTCTGCACACATAGACACTAATAGTATCTGCAGATCCAATACCTTACAGTTTTTTCCAACTGCTTTTACACACTAAATCTTTTTCACGTCACACGATTTTTGAAACCTCTCACTCAAAAGTGCAAAACCTACACACCAAATATCCAAAACCAGAAGCTATTTCTCAGCCTTTGACTCAGTTGTCAATTGCATAAAACACTTTTTTTCAAAACACTACACACAATTCTCTAGCTAAAACACAAAAAAATCTAACAGGAAGTGACTTGCTTTCCTTTTCCAAACACAACCAATCAAAAAATGCTACACTTATTCACCAGGTCACACACACACACACTCCTCACATGTGCAAACACTAATAGCTTAACTGATCACTAACCAATCACTGCTTTACTGTAGTATAGGCCTATAAATAGGTCAAAGGTCAGATTACCTGTTTTGAACAATGGATGCCAACAATGGACAGAGAGCAAGAGGAGTAGGAGGGAGAGGAAGAGGAAGAAGAGGACGAGGTCAAGAGGAGAGAAGGAAGGAGAGCCATCTCTGATGAGATTAGGGCAACACTTGTTGATCATGTGATCAACCACGGTTGGACCATGAGAGAGGCTGGACTGAGAGTCCAGCCCAACTTGAGTCGATTTACAGTGGCGTCCATAATTCAAACCTTCAGAAATGAGAACAGGTATGCAACTATCTAATGACTATTTTAGCATTACAGTAATGTACTGTAAAATACCTATGACTGCATAGTATTGCATAAACATGTGTAACTCTAAGCCATCCATTTACTGCACTGCATTGAATGAATGAGGTTGGTTATCATGCTGTACTACATTTTTTTGTACATTGTTTACAGTTCCTATGCTGAACACATACTGTGTTTGAATTCTGTACAGAGTGGAAAGGCAAAGACATTGTGGAGGACGAGGACGCTTGTTTACAGATGTACAAGAGACTGCAATTATAAATATGGTTTTGGCCAACAAGGCAATTAGGATTCGAGAGATAAGAGAGGATATCTTGAATAATGACACCATATTTAACAACATCAATGCTGTAAGCCTGTCGACCATACAACACATCCTCCAACGGCACCGAGTGACGATGAAACAACTTTACAAGGTGCCATTTGAGAGAAACTCTGACAGAGTCAAGAATATGCGACATGACTTTGTAGACGTACAGTGGGGCAAAAAAGTATTTAGTCAGCCACCAATTGTGCAAGTTCTCCAACTTAAAAAGATGAGAGAGGCCTGTAATTTTAATCATAGGTACACTTCAACTATGACAGACGAAATGAGAAAAAGAAATCCAGAAAATCACATTGTAGGATTTTTAATTTATTTATTTGCAAATTATGGTGGAAAATAAGTATTTGGTCAATAACAAAAGTTTATCTCAATACTTTGTTATATACCCTTTGTTGGCAATGACAGAGGTCAAACGTTTTCTGTAAGTCTTCACAAGGTTTTCACACACTGTTGCTGGTATTTTGGCCCATTCCTCCATGCAGATCTCCTCTAGAGCAGTGATGTTTTGGGGCTGTCGCTGGGCAACACGGACTTTCAACTCCCTCCAAAGATTTTCTATGGGGTTGAGATCTGGAGACTGGCTAGGCCACTCCAGGACCTTGAAATGCTTCTTCACGGCCACTCCTTCGTTGCCCGGCGGTGTGTTTGGCATCATTGTCATGCTGAAAGACCCAGCCACGTTTCATCTTCAATGCCCTTGCTGATGGAAGGAGGTTTTCACTCAAAATCTCACGATACATGGCCCCATTCATTCTTTCCTTTACACGGATCAGTCGTCCTGGTCCCTTTGCAGAAAAACAGCCCCAAAGCATGATGTTTCCACCCCCATGCTTCACAGTAGGTATGGTGTTCTTTGGATGCAACTCAGCATTCTTTGTCCTCCAAACACGACGAGTTGAGTTTTTACCAAAAAGTTCTATTTTGGTTTCATCTGACCATATGACATTCTCCCAATCCTCATCTGGATCATCCAAATGCTCTCTAGCAAACTTCAGACGGGCCTGAACATGTACTGGCTTAAGCAGGGGGACACGTCTGGCACTGCAGGATTTGAGTCCCTGGCGGCGTAGTGTGTTACTGATGGTAGGCTTAGTACCTCACCATGTTTGTCTCAGGCCAGGGTCACTGAGGGGAAGTCTCCTGTATCTCAGTCTTGTTTCACAACCCCCACTGTAACAACGATGTGAGACACAGTGCTGCATATAGTTCCTTCTCTGATTTAGTTCAAGGCCACTAGCAACTCTAGTGGCCTTGAACTAATGGAGGGGTCTGTACCAGCTCGGGTGGATGGAGGGGTCTGTAACAGCTGAGGGGGATGGAGGGTTCTGTAACAGCTGGGGTGGATGGAGGGGTCTGTAACAGCTGGGGGATGGAGGGGTCTGTAACAGCTGGGGTGGATGGAGGGTCTGTAACAGCTGGGGTGGATGGAGGGTCTGTAACAGCTGGGGGATGGAGGGGTCTGTAACAGCTGGGGTGGATGGAGGGGTCTGTACCAGCTGGGGGATGGAGGGGTCTGTAACAGCTGGGGTGGATGGAGGGGTCTGTACCAGCTGGGGTGGATGGAGGGTCTGTAACAGCTGGGGTGGATGGAGGGGTCTGTAACAGCTGGGGTGGATGGAGGGTCTGTAACAGCTGGGGTGGATGGAGGGGTCTGTAACAGCTGGGGGATGGAGGGGTCTGTAACAGCTGGGGTGGATGGAGGGGTCTGTAACAGCTGGGGTGGATGGAGGGGTCTGTAACAGCTGGGGTGGATGGAGGGGTCTGTAACAGCTGGGGTGGATGGAGGGGTCTGTACCAGCTGGGGGGGATGGAGGGGTCTGTACCAGCTGGGGGGGATGGAGGGGTCTGTACCAGCTGGGGTGGATGGAGGGGTCTGTACCAGCTGGGGTGGATGGAGGGGTCTGTAACAGCTGGGGTGGATGGAGGGGTCTGTAACAGCTGGGGTGGATGGAGGGGTCTGTAACAGCTGGGGTGGATGGAGGGGTCTGTACCAGCTGGGGGATGGAGGGGTCTGTACCAGCTGGGGGGGATGGAGGGGTCTGTAACAGCTGGGGTGGATGGAGGGGTCTGTACCAGCTGGGGTGGATGGAGGGGTCTGTAACAGGTGGCTAGAGATGGTAGCTGCACCCCAAATGGCTCCCTATTCCCTATATAGTGCACTGCAGTAAAAGTAGTGTAAGTCAGTCAGGCAGTCATCCAGTCAGTCAGTCAGTCATCCAGTCAGTCAGTCAGTCAGTCACCCAGTCAACCAGTCAGTCACCCAGTCAACCAGTCAGCCAGCCAGTCAGTCAGTTAGCCAGTCAGCCACCCAGTCTACCAGTCAGTCAGCCAGTCAGCCAGTCAGTCAGCCAGTCAGCCAGCCAGTCAGTCAGTTAGCCACCCAGTCAGACAGTCAGTCAGCCAGTCAGCCAGTCAGTCAGCCAGTCAGTCGCCCAGTTACCCAGTCAGCCAGTCAGCCAGTCAGCCAGTCAGTCACCCAGTCAGCCAGTCAGTCACCCAGTTACCCAGTCAGCCAGTCAGCCAGCCAGTCAGTCAGTTAGCCACCCAGTCAGTCAGCCAGTCAGTCACCCAGTTACCCAGTCACCCAGTCAGCCAGTCAGCCAGCCAGTCAGTCAGTCACCCAGTTACCCAGTCACCCAGTCAGCCAGTCAGCCAGCCAGTCAGTCAGTTAGCCACCCAGTCAGTCAGCCAGTCAGTCACCCAGTTACCCAGTTACCCAGTCACCCAGTCAGCCAGTCAGTCAGTCAGTCACCCAGTTACCCAGTCAGCCAGTCAGTTACCCAGTCAGCCAGTTACCCAGTCAGCCAGTCAGCCAGCCAGTCAGTCAGTCACCCAGTTACCCAGTCAGTCAGTCAGCCAGTCAGCCAGAATACAACAGAACGGAACACCGCCACATTACAATCCTGTTTTTATGAACATTAGCTAGAACAACAAAACCCACCCCTCCTGCCCTCTCTCTCTCCCTCCTTCTCTCCATTCACATCACGACACGGACCAAGGTCTCCCGAGATGAGATGGAATTCACCTTTTTCATATTACCCATTGTTCTAAAGCAGAACGGAAGTGGGTCTGGCTTTAACCCTTCTGTCTAGCAGAGACTGCAGATAGCATCTCCGAGACATACACACACACACCCACCACTCCTACACATCACCCATCACACACCAACCACTCCTACACATCACCCATCACACACCAACCACTCCTACACATCACCCATCACACACCAACCACTCCTACACATCACCCATCACACACCAACCACTCCTACACATCACCCATCACACCCCAACCACTCCTACACATCACCCATCACACCCCAACCACTCCTACACATCACCCATCACACACCAACCCGTCCTACACATCACCCATCACACCCCAACCACTCCTACACATCACCCATCACACACCAACCCGTCCTACACATCACCCATCACACACCAACCACTCCTACACATCACCCATCACACACCAACCACTCCTACACATCACCCATCACACACCATCCCCTCCTACACATCACCCATCACACACCAACCCTCCTACACATCACCCATCACACCCCAACCACTCCTACACATCACCCATCACACACCAACCCCTCCTACACATCACCCATCACACACCAACCACTCCTACACATCACCCATCACACGCCAACCACTCCTACACATCACCCATCACACACCAACCACTCCTACACATCACCCATCACACACCAACCCCTCCTACACATCACCCATCACACACCAACCACTCCTACACATCACCCATCACACACCAACCACTCCTACACATCACCCATCACACACCAACCACTCCTACACATCACCCATCACACACCAACCACTCCTACACATCACCCATCACACACCAACCACTCCTACACATCACCCATCACACACCAACCACTCCTACACATCACCCATCACACACCAACCACTCTTACACATCACCCATCACACCCCAACCACTCCTACACATCACCCATCACACACCAACCCGTCCTACACATCACCCATCACACACCAACCACTCCTACACATCACCCATCACACACCAACCACTCCTACACATCACCCATCACACACCAACCACTCCTACACATCACCCATCACACACCATCCCATCCTACACATCACCCATCACACACCAACCACTCCTACACCTCACCCATCACACACCAACCACTCCTACACATCACCCGTCACACACCAACCTCCCCTACACATCACCCATCACACACCAACCACTCCTACACATCACCCATCACACACCAACCACTCCTACACATCACCCATCACACACCAACCACTCCTACACATCACCCATCACACACCAACCACTCCTACACATCACCCATCACACCCCAACCACTCCTACACATCACCCATCACACACCAACCCGTCCTACACATCACCCATCACACACCAACCACTCCTACACATCACCCATCACACACCAACCACTCCTACACATCACCCATCACACACCAACCACTCCTACACATCACCCATCACACACCAACCACTCCTACACATCACCCATCACACACCAACCACTCCTACACATCACCCATCACACACCAACCTCCCCCTACACATCACCCATCACACACCAACCACTCCTACACATCACCCATCACACACCAACCTCCCCTACACATCACCCATCACACACCAACCACTCCTACACATCACCCATCACACACCAACCTCCCCTACACATCACCCATCACACACCAACCACTCCTACACATCACCCATCACACACCAACCACTCCTACACATCACCCATCACACACCAACCACTCCTACACATCACCCATCACACACCAACCCCTCCTACACATCACCCATCACACACCAACCCCTCCTACACATCACCCATCCAACTTTTGTGGTCCTGGTATATTCTCTGCAGCCCTCTCTCTCTCTGTGTAAAGATCTGGTATATTCTCTGCAGCCCTCTCTCTCTCTCTGTGTAAAGATCTGGTATATTCTCTGCAGCCCTCTCTCTCTCTGTGTAAAGATCTGGTATATTCTCGGCAGCCCTCTCTCTCTCTGTGTAAAGATCTGGTATATTCTCTGCAGCCCTCTCTCTCTCTGTGTAAAGATCTGATACACTATATATAAAAAAGTATGTGGACACCTGACAGGTGTATAATATAGATCACGCAATTGTCAGTAGAACAGCCTTACTGAAGAGCTCAGTGATTTTCAACGTGGCACCGTCATAGGATGCCACCTTTCCAACAAGTCAGTTTGTCAAATTTCTGCCCTGCTAGAGCTGCCCCGGTCAACTGGAATAGTGCCAACTGTTTGGTGGAGGAGGAATAATGGTCTGGGGCTGTTTTTCATGGTTCGGGCGCTTTAGTTCTAGTGAAGGGAAATCTTTACACCACAGCATACAATGACATTCTAGATGATTCTGTGCTTCCAACTTTGTGTCAACAGTTTGGGGAAGACCCTTTCCTGTTTCAGCATGACAATGCCCCCGTTCACAAAGCGAGGTCCGTACAGAAATGGTTTGTCGAGACCGGTGTGGAAGAACTTGACCCTGCCTGCAGCCCTGACCTCAACCCCATCGAAACCCTTTGGGTTGAATTGGAACACCGACTAAGAGCCAGGCCTAATCGCCCAACATCAGTGCCCGACCTCACTACTACTCTTGTGCCTGAATGGAAGCAAGTCCCTGCAGCAATGTTCCAACATCTAGTGGAAAGCCTTCCCAGAAGAGTGGAGGCTGTTATAGCAGCAATGTTCCAACATCTAATGGAAAGCCTTCCCAGAAGAGTGGAGGCTGTTATAGCAGCAATGTTCCAACATCTAGTGGAAAGCCTTCCCAGAAGAGTGGAGGCTGTTATAGCAGCAATGTTCCAACATCTAGTGGAAAGCCTTCCCAGAAGAGTGGAGGCTGTTATAGCAGCAATGTTCCAACATCTAGTGGAAAGCCTTCCCAGAAGAGTGGAGGCTGTTATAGCAGTAATGTTCCAACATCTAGTGGAAAGCCTTCCCAGAAGAGTGGAGGCTGTTATAGCAGCAATGTTCCAACATCTAGTGGAAAGCCTTCCCAGAAGAGTGGAGGCTGTTATAGCAGCAATGTTCCAACATCTAGTGGAAAGCCTTCCCAGAAGAGTGGAGGCTGTTATAGCAGCAATGTTCCAACATCTAGTAGAAAGCCTTCCCAGAAGAGTGGAGGCTGTTATAGCAGCAAAGAGGGGACCAACTCCATATTAATGCCCGTGGTTTTGGAATGAGATGTTGGACGAGCAGGTGTCCACATTATTTTTGGTCATGTTGTGTATATTGAGAAACAAGAGAAGCCTCTCTCTCAGAGTAATGGATGTGATATTGGTAGCATCACCCTGCACCAAGTGACATCATCATCATCATGAGAACACTTTATATTACTGGCTGAGAGACAGTGAAGGACAACACAGTGAAGTTTCACATATTAACACTATGTTAGAGGGAGAGGAGAGGAGATGCTATATGTGTCTGCTATCCGTGTCTGCTATCCGTGTCTGCTATCCGTGTCCGCTATCCGTGTCCGCTATCCGTGTCCGCTATCCGTGTCCGCTATCCGTGTCTGCTATCCGTGTCTGCTATCCGTGTCTGCTATCCGTGTCCGCTATCCGTGTCCGCTATCCGTGTCCGCTATCCGTGTCTGCTATCCGTGTCTGCTGCTATCCGTGTCAGGTATCCGTGTCAGGTATCCGTGTCTGCTATCCGTGTCAGGTATCCGTGTCTGCTATCAGTGTCTGCTACCAGTGTCTGCTACCAGTATCTGCTATCCGTGTCTGCTATCCGTGTCTGCTATCCGTGTCTGCTATCCGTGTCTGCTACCCGTGTCTGCTACCCGTGTCAGCTACCCGTGTCAGCTACCCGTGTCTGCTACCCGTGTCTGCTACCCGTGTCAGCTATCCGCGTCAGCTACCCGTGTCAGTTACCCGTGTCTGCTACCCGTGTCTGCTATCCGTGTCTGCTACCCGTGTCTGCTACCCGTGTCAGCTACCCGTGTCAGCTATCCGTGTCAGCTATCCGTGTCTGCTACCCGTGTCAGCTATCCGTGTCTGCTACCCGTGTCAGCTATCCGTGTCTGCTACCCGTGTCTGCTACCCGTGTCAGCTACCCGTGTCTGCTATCCGTGTCTGCTATCCGTGTCTGCTATCCGTGTCTGCTATCCGTGTCTGCTATCCGTGTTCGCTACCCGTGTCTGCTATCCGTGTCTGCTATCCGCGGTCTGCTATCCGTGTCTGCTATCCGTGTCTGCTATCCGTGTCAGCTATCCGTGTCTGCTACCCGTGTCTGCTATCCGTGTCTGCTACCCGTGTCAGATATCCGTGTCAGCTATCCGTGTCTGCTACCCGTGTCAGCTATCCGTGTCAGCTATCCGTGTCTGCTACCCGTGTCAGCTATCCGTGTCAGCTATCCGTGTCTGCTACCCGTGTCAGCTATCCGTGTCAGCTATCCGTGTCAGATATCCGTGTCTGCTATCCGTGTCTGCTATCCGTGTCTGCTATCCGTGTCTGCTATCCGTGTCTGCTACCCGTGTCTGCTATCCGTGTCTGCTATCCGTGTCTGCTATCCGTGTCTGCTATCCGTGTCTGCTATCCGTGTCTGCTATCCGTGTCTTCTATCCGTGTCTGCTACCCGTGTCAGCTACCCGTGTCAGCTATCCGTGTCTGCTATCCGTGTCTGCTATCCGTGTCAGCTATCCGTGTCTGCTACCCGTGTCAGCTATCCGTGTCAGCTATCCGTGTCTGCTACCCGTGTCAGCTATCCGTGTCAGCTATCCGTGTCAGATATCCGTGTCTGCTATCCGTGTCTGCTATCCGTGTCTGCTATCCGTGTCAGCTATCCGTGTCAGCTACCCGTGTCTGCTATCCGTGTCTGCTATCCGTGTCAGCTACCCGTGTCAGCTACCCGTGTCAGCTACCCGTGTCAGCTACCCGTGTCTGCTACCCGTGTCAGCTACCCGTGTCTGCTACCCGTGTCAGCTATCCGTGTCTGCTATCCGTGTCAGCTACCCGTGTCTGCTACCCGTGTCAGCTACCCGTGTCAGCTACCCGTGTCAGCTACCCGTGTCTGCTATCCGTCTGCTCTTCAGCCAGGGTGTGAAAGCGTGTGTGTCCATTAATACTTGACCTTCTCGTGTATCTCCTGTGTGGACTGTGCATCACAGAAGGCGACAGTGGCCAGGTCTTTCAGGATGGGCATCTCCACGGTGCAGTCGCGCCCGTCCAGCAGGGCCACTAAGGGGCGAGGGTGCATGGGCCCATTCATGATCTGGGGCCGGATACCTGGAGAGAAGGCCCGGCAGGGGACAGAGGAAGAGAGGAGGGGGTGAGAAACCGTACCAGGAACCCATCTACAAGACACTGTTCACTTCCAATACAGGAACATAACCCAAACCAGAACCAAACATGAGAGAGCCCATTCACAGGTACCGTTCTGATACAGTCAATCAGTGTCTCGTTTTGAATCATTGACGTCCCGACAGAGGTGAAGGAGAGGAGACAGACTATGTACTGGATACTACAGGTGTATCTATATGTACTGGATACTACTGCAGGTGTATCTATATGTACTGGATACTACTGCAGGTGTATCTATATGTACTGGATACTACTGCAGGTGTATCTATATGTACTGATACTACAGGTGTATCTATATGTACTGGATACTACTGCAGGTGTATCTATATGTACTGATACTACAGGTGTATCTATATGTACTGGATACTACAGGTGTATCTATATGTACTGGATACTACAGGTGTATCTATATGTACTGGATACTACTGCAGGTGTATCTATATGTACTGGATACTACTGCAGGTGTATCTATATGTACTGGATACTACTGCAGGTGTATCTATATGTACTGGATACTACAGGTGTATCTATATGTACTGGATACTACTGCAGGTGTATCTATATGTACTGGATACTACAGGTGTATCTATATGTACTGGATACTACAGGTGTATCTATATGTACTGGATACTACAGGTGTATCTATATGTACTGGATACTACAGGTGTATCTATATGTACTGGATACTACTGCAGGTGTATCTATATGTACTGGATACTACTGCAGGTGTATCTATATGTACTGGATACTACTGCAGGTGTATCTATATGTACTGGATACTACTGCAGGTGTATCTATATGTACTGGATACTACTGCAGGTGTATCTATATGTACTGGATACTACTGCAGGTGTATCTATATGTACTGGATACTACTGCAGGTGTATCTATATGTACTGGATACTACAGGTGTATCTATATGTACTGGATACTACAGGTGTATCTATATGTACTGGATACTACTGCAGGTGTATCTATATGTACTGGATACTACTGCAGGTGTATCTATATGTACTGGATACTACTGCAGGTGTATCTATATGTACTGGATACTACTGCAGGTGTATCTATATGTACTGGATACTACTGCAGGTGTATCTATATGTACTGGATACTACTGCAGGTGTATCTATATGTACTGGATACTACTGCAGGTGTATCTATATGTACTGGATACTACTGCAGGTGTATCTATATGTACTGGATACTACAGGTGTATCTATATGTACTGGATACTACAGGTGTATCTATATGTACTGGATACTACTGCAGGTGTATCTATATGTACTGGATACTACTGCAGGTGTATCTATATGTACTGGATACTACTGCAGGTGTATCTATATGTACTGGATACTACTGCAGGTGTATCTATATGTACTGGATACTACTGCAGGTGTATCTATATGTACTGGATACTACTGCAGGTGTATCTATATGTACTGGATACTACTGCAGGTGTATCTATATGTACTGGATACTACTGCAGGTGTATCTATATGTACTGGATACTACTGCAGGTGTATCTATATGTACTGGATACTACTGCAGGTGTATCTATATGTACTGGATACTACTGCAGGTGTATCTATATGTACTGGATACTACTGCAGGTGTATCTATATGTACTGGATACTACTGCAGGTGTATCTATATGTACTGGATACTACTGCAGGTGTATCTATATGTACTGGATACTACTGCAGGTGTATCTATATGTACTGGATACTACTGCAGGTGTATCTATATGTACTGGATACTACTGCAGGTGTATCTATATGTACTGGATACTACTGCAGGTGTATCTATATGTACTGGATACTACTGCAGGTGTATCTATATGTACTGGATACTACTGCAGGTGTATCTATATGTACTGGATACTACAGGTGTATCTATATGTACTGGATACTACTGCAGGTGTATCTATATGTACTGGATACAACTGCAGGTGTATCTATATGTACTGGATACTACTGCAGGTGTATCTATATGTACTGGATACTACTGCAGGTGTATCTATATGTACTGGATACTACTGCAGGTGTATCTATATGTACTGGATACTACTGCAGGTGTATCTATATGTACTGGATACTACTGCAGGTGTATCTATATGTACTGGATACTACTGCAGGTGTATCTATATGTACTGGATACTACTGCAGGTGTATCTATATGTACTGGATACTACTGCAGGTGTATCTATATGTACTGGATACTACTGCAGGTGTATCTATATGTACTGGATACTACTGCAGGTGTATCTATATGTACTGGATACTACTGCAGGTGTATCTATATGTACTGGATACTACTGCAGGTGTATCTATATGTACTGGATACTACTGCAGGTGTATCTATATGTACTGGATACTACTGCAGGTGTATCTATATGTACTGGATACTACTGCAGGTGTATCTATATGTACTGGATACTACTGCAGGTGTATCTATATGTACTGGATACTACTGCAGGTGTATCTATATGTACTGGATACTACTGCAGGTGTATCTATATGTACTGGATACTACTGCAGGTGTATCTATATGTACTGGATACTACTGCAGGTGTATCTATATGTACTGGATACTACTGCAGGTGTATCTATATGTACTGGATACTACTGCAGGTGTATCTATATGTACTGGATACTACAGGTGTATCTATATGTACTGGATACTACTGCAGGTGTATCTATATGTACTGGATACTGCAGGTGTATCTATATGTACTGGATACTACTGCAGGTGTATCTATATGTACTGGATACTACTGCAGGTGTATCTATATGTACTGGATACTACTGCAGGTGTATCTATATGTACTGGATACTACTGCAGGTGTATCTATATGTACTGGATACTACTGCAGGTGTATCTATATGTACTGGATACTACTGCAGGTGTATCTATATGTACTGGATACTACTGCAGGTGTATCTATATGTACTGGATACTACTGCAGGTGTATCTATATGTACTGGATACTACTGCAGGTGTATCTATATGTACTGGATACTACTGCAGGTGTATCTATATGTACTGGATACTACTGCAGGTGTATCTATATGTACTGGATACTACTGCAGGTGTATCTATATGTACTGGATACTACTGCAGGTGTATCTATATGTACTGGATACTACTGCAGGTGTATCTATATGTACTGGATACTACTGCAGGTGTATCTATATGTACTGGATACTACTGCAGGTGTATCTATATGTACTGGATACTACTGCAGGTGTATCTATATGTACTGGATACTACTGCAGGTGTATCTATATGTACTGGATACTACTGCAGGTGTATCTATATGTACTGGATACTACTGCAGGTGTATCTATATGTACTGGATACTACTGCAGGTGTATCTATATGTACTGGATACTACTGCAGGTGTATCTATATGTACTGGATACTACTGCAGGTGTATCTATATGTACTGGATACTACTGCAGGTGTATCTATATGTACTGGATACTACTGCAGGTGTATCTATATGTACTGGATACTACTGCAGGTGTATCTATATGTACTGGATACTACTGCAGGTGTATCTATATGTACTGGATACTACTGCAGGTGTATCTATATGTACTGGATACTACTGCAGGTGTATCTATATGTACTGGATACTACTGCAGGTGTATCTATATGTACTGGATACTACTGCAGGTGTATCTATATGTACTGGATACTACTGCAGGTGTATCTATATGTACTGGATACTACTGCAGGTGTATCTATATGTACTGGATACTACTGCAGGTGTATCTATATGTACTGGATACTACTGCAGGTGTATCTATATGTACTGGATACTACTGCAGGTGTATCTATATGTACTGGATACTACTGCAGGTGTATCTATATGTACTGGATACTACTGCAGGTGTATCTATATGTACTGGATACTACTGCAGGTGTATCTATATGTACTGGATACTACTGCAGGTGTATCTATATGTACTGGATACTACTGCAGGTGTATCTATATGTACTGGATACTACTGCAGGTGTATCTATATGTACTGGATACTACTGCAGGTGTATCTATATGTACTGGATACTACTGCAGGTGTATCTATATGTACTGGATACTACTGCAGGTGTATCTATATGTACTGGATACTACTGCAGGTGTATCTATATGTACTGGATACTACTGCAGGTGTATCTATATGTACTGGATACTACTGCAGGTGTATCTATATGTACTGGATACTACTGCAGGTGTATCTATATGTACTGGATACTACTGCAGGTGTATCTATATGTACTGGATACTACTGCAGGTGTATCTATATGTACTGGATACTACTGCAGGTGTATCTATATGTACTGGATACTACTGCAGGTGTATCTATATGTACTGGATACTACTGCAGGTGTATCTATATGTACTGGATACTACTGCAGGTGTATCTATATGTACTGGATACTACTGCAGGTGTATCTATATGTACTGGATACTACTGCAGGTGTATCTATATGTACTGGATACTACTGCAGGTGTATCTATATGTACTGGATACTACTGCAGGTGTATCTATATGTACTGGATACTACTGCAGGTGTATCTATATGTACTGGATACTACTGCAGGTGTATCTATATGTACTGGATACTACTGCAGGTGTATCTATATGTACTGGATACTACTGCAGGTGTATCTATATGTACTGGATACTACTGCAGGTGTATCTATATGTACTGGATACTACTACAGGTGTATCTATATGTACTGGATACTACTGCAGGTGTATCTATATGTACTGGATACTACTGCAGGTGTATCTATATGTACTGGATACTACTGCAGGTGTATCTATATGTACTGGATACTACTGCAGGTGTATCTATATGTACTGGATACTACTGCAGGTGTATCTATATGTACTGGATACTACTGCAGGTGTATCTATATGTACTGGATACTACTGCAGGTGTATCTATATGTACTGGATACTACTGCAGGTGTATCTATATGTACTGGATACTACTGCAGGTGTATCTATATGTACTGGATACTACTGCAGGTGTATCTATATGTACTGGATACTACTGCAGGTGTATCTATATGTACTGGATACTACTGCAGGTGTATCTATATGTACTGGATACTACAGGTGTATCTATATGTACTGGATACTACTGCAGGTGTATCTATATGTACTGGATACTACTGCAGGTGTATCTATATGTACTGGATACTACTGCAGGTGTATCTATATGTACTGGATACTACTGCAGGTGTATCTATATGTACTGGATACTACTACAGGTGTATCTATATGTACTGGATACTACAGGTGTATCTATATGTACTGGATACTACAGGTGTATCTATATGTACTGGATACTACTGCAGGTGTATCTATATGTACTGGATACTACTGCAGGTGTATCTATATGTACTGGATACTACTGCAGGTGTATCTATATGTACTGGATACTACTGCAGGTGTATCTATATGTACTGGATACTACAGGTGTATCTATATGTACTGGATACTACTACAGGTGTATCTATATGTACTGGATACTACTACAGGTGTATCTATATGTACTGGATACTACTACAGGTGTATCTATATGTACTGGATACTACTACAGGTGTATCTATATGTATCTATATGTACTGGATACTACAGGTGTATCTATATGTACTGGATACTACAGGTGTATCTATATGTACTGGATACTACAGGTGTATCTATATGTACTGGATACTACTACAGGTGTATCTATATGTACTGGATACTACAGGTGTATCTATATGTACTGGATACTACTGCAGGTGTATCTATATGTACTGGATACTGCAGGTGTATCTATATGTACTGGATACTACAGGTGTATCTATATGTACTGGATACTACTGCAGGTGCTGCTGTGAAGTCACACTGTGGTATTTCACCCAGAAGACATGGCAGTTTATCCAAATTCTTTGTGTCTGTGTAATCTGAGGGAAATATGTGTCTCTAATATGGTCATACATTTGGCAGGAGGTTAGGGAGTGCAGCTCAGTTTCCACCTCATCTTGTGGGCAGTGTTCACATAGCCTGTCTTCTCTTTAGAGCCAGGTCTGCCTACAGCGGCCTTTCTCAATAGCAAGGCTATGCTCTATCACTCTCTCCATCTCTTCCCGTCTGTCTCCCTCTCTCCCCGTCTGTCTGTCTCCCTCTCTCCCCGTCTGTCTGTCTGTCTCCCTCTCTCTCCGTCTGTCTGTCTGTCTGTCTCCCTCTCTCCCCGTCTGTCTGTCTGTCTCCCTCTCTCCCCGTCTGTCTGTCTGTCTGTCTGTCTCTCCCCGTCTGTCTGTCTGTCTCTCTCTCTCGCTCTCTCTCCATTCCCTTTCTGCCTTCTGTTGTCATGGTGATCATTTAACGGGCTTAGCCGGGGTTTTAAATGCTCTTTATTTTCAGCGGCAGGCAGGCAACATCTGTGCCGGGAGTTAAGTTTGGAAACCCACTCCTGTTTGCCTGAACAACCTTTCTTTTCAACAAGAAGAAAAAAAATAATGATATTTCCTTCACACATAGAATGACAGAATGTGACTCAGGTGAACAAGACAGAGGGGGCTGTAAGGAAGGATAGGTATTGCCTGGGCTGTGTTCAGCAGGATGCAACATTATAGAATGTTCAGATAGAAATATGCTACGTAGAACAAAAATGCATCTCTGACATGTAGAATAAGGCATCACGTCGATGACTTGACATCGGGTGGTGAAGACGGCCCAGTACATCACTGGTCCCTCCATCCAGAACATCTACTCAAAACGGTGCCTGGTGAAGAGGCACGAAGCATCAACCATCAGACTGCTGAACACTTGAACTGGACTGACCATCTGCACTGACCATCTGCACTGACTCTCTGCACTGACTCTCTGCACTGACTCTCTGCACTGACTCTCTGCACTGACCATCTGCACTGACTCTCTGCACTGACCATCTGCACTGACTCTCTGCACTGACTCTCTGCACTGACTCTCTGCACTGACTCTCTGCACTGACCATCTGCACTGACCATCTGCACTGACCATCTGCACTGACCATCTGCACTGACTCTCTGCACTGACCATCTGCACTGACTCTCAACACTGACCATCTGCACTGACCATCTGCACTGACTCTCTGCACTGACCATCTGCACTGACTCTCTGCACTGACTCTCTGCACTGACTCTCTGCACTGACCATCTGCACTGACCATCTGCACTGACCATCTGCACTGACCATCTGCACTGACCATCTGCACTGACCATCTGCACTGACTCTCTGCACTGACCATCTGCACTGACCCTCTGCACTGACTCTCTGCAGCTTAGCACACATACACTCACCCACACAGATATACACTCAGAACCCCCTGTATATAGTCTCCACATTGACTCTGTACCGGTACCCCCTGTATATAGTCTCCACATTGACTCTGTACCGGTACCCCCTGTATATAGTCTCCACATTGACTCTGTACCGGTACCCCCTGTATATAGTCTCCACATTGACTCTGTACCGGTACCCCCTGTATATAGTTTCCACATTGACTCTGTACCGGTACCCCCTGTATATAGCCTCCACATTGACTCTGTACCGGTACCCCCTGTATATAGTCTCCACATTGACTCTGTACCGGTACCCCCTGTATATAGCCTCCACATTGACTCTGTACCGGTACCCTCTGTATATAGCCTCCACATTGACTCTGTACCGGTACCCCCTGTATATATTCACTGTAAGGTCTACACCTGTTGTATTCAGCGTTTCACTGTAAGGTCTACACCTGTTGTATTCAGCGTTTCACTGTAAGGTCTACTACACCTGTTTTATTCAGCGTTTCACTGTAAGGTCTACACCTGATGTATTCAGCATTTCACTGTAAGGTCTACACCTGTTGTATTCAGCGTTTCACTGTAAGGTCTACACCTGTTGTATTCAGCATTTCACTGTAAGGTCTTCACCTGTTGTATTCAGCGTTTCACTGTAAGGTCTACACCTGTTGTATTCGGCGTATGTGACAAATAACATTTGATTTCATTTGATTTGAGTGTTGCTGGTTCCAAACTTCTTCCATTTAAGAATGATGGAGGCCACTGTTTTTTTGGGGTCCTTCACTGCTGTAGAATTTATGTGGTACCCTTCACCAGATCACCAGACCTCGACACGATCCTGTTTCGGAGCTCTACGGAGAATTCCTTCGACCTCATGGCTTGGTTTTTGCTCTGATATGCATCGTTAACTGTGGGACCGTTATATAGACAGGTGTGTTCCTTTCCAAATCATGTCCAATCAATTGAATTTCCCACAGGTGGACTCCAATCAAGTTGTAGAAACATCTCAAGGATGATCAATGGAAACAGGACGCACCGGAGCTCAATTTCGAGTCTCATAGCAAAGGGTCTGAATACTTATGTAAATAAGATATTTATGTTTTTAATTTTGAATACATTTGCAAAAAGGTATAAACCTGTTTTGGCTTTGTCATCTTGGGGTATTGTGATGTCATCCTGGGGTATTGTGATGTCATCCTGGGGTATTGTGTGTAGACTGAAGAGGAAAAAATATAATTTACTCCATTTTACAACAAGACTGTAACGTAACAACATGTGTAAACAGTCAAGGGGTCTGAATACTTTCTGAATGCTCTGTATAACCCCCTTCACACTGCACTCCCTCTGGCTGCCTCTGAGCCTCCCCTCTTCCTCCTCCCTCGCCCTCCTCCTCCCTCCTCCTCCCCTCTTCCTCCACCCTCCTCCCCTCCTCCCCCTCCTCCTCCCTCCTCCTCCCCTCTTCCTCCACCCTCCTCCCCTCTTCCTCCACCCCTCCCCTCTTCCTCCTCCCCCTCCCCCTCCTCCTCCTCCTCCCTCCCTGAGATCATCACCCTCTCCCCCTCCCTTCTCTCCCTCCCTCCCTCATTTGATTAGCCATTCCGAAGCGAGAACAGGAAGCGTGCTCCTTGCCTGGAAAATGTTGCCTCCACATTCTTCTTCTCAATAACTACACCGAGCTGCCAAATAAAGAAGGGAAAAAGAGAAATTGACGGAAAAAAACAGAGGAAGACTTTCCTATTGTGTCCAGGGGAGTATCACCCTCATCCCTCGTCTCCCCCTCCCCCTGTTAGAGTGTTGTCCTCTGTCTGTCAGTTGGCTAGGGACAGGAAGGCTGCTAGGTCCACGTCAGACCACAGTCAACCTCCGGCAGCACCATCTTTACACAGCCGTCCCTTTGAGCAGGGAGAGAATAGCTCTATGCCCACACACTACAGGCACACTCCACACTCACACACTCCGTACTCACATACACACACCGCAGGCACACTAAACACTCACACACAGCGAAAGGTCTGAGAGAAAAGCTTTAGTCCTTTTATCATCTCCTGGGAAGAAAACAGTTTCCTGCCGCTAGCGACTGGAACCAGCTGTTAAAGAAGAACTAGCTGCTCGAGAGCACCCATACCCGCCGATCTATAAACTACGTCTCCGTAATCTAGCATGGGTAGGATGGTCATCTGAATCAGGGTTAGTTTGGCAGCTGGGCTGAAAGAGGAGCGATTACGATAGAGGAAACCAAGTCTAGATTTAACTTTAGCCTGCAGCTTTGATATGTGCTGAGAGAAGGACAGTGTACCGTCTAGCCATACTCCCAAGTACTTGTATGAGGTGACTACCTCAAGCTCTAAACCCTCAGAGGTAGTAATCACACCTGTGGGAGGAGGAGCACTCTTCTTACCAAACCACATGACCTTTGTTTTGGAGGTGTTCAGAACAAGGTTAAGAGCAGAGAAAGCTTGTTGGACACTAAGAAAGCTTTGTTGTAGAGCGTTTAACACAAAATACGGGGAGGGGTCAGCTGAGTATAAGACTGTATCATCTGCATATAAATGTATGACAGAGCTTCCTACTGCCTGAGCTATGTTGTTGATGTATATTGAGAAGAGGGTGGGGCCTAGGATCGAGCCTTGGGGTACTCCCTTGGTGACAAGCAGTGGCTGAGACAGCAGATGTTCTGACTTTATACACTGCACTCTTTGAGAGAGGTAGTTAGCAAACCAGGCCAAAGACCCCTCAGAGACACCAATACTCCTTAGCCGGCCCACAAGAATGGAATGGTCTACCGTATCAAAAGCTTTGGCCAAGTCAATAAAAATAGCAGCACAACATTGCTTAGAATCAAGGGCAATGGTGACATCACTGAGGACCCTTAAGGTTGCAGTGACACGTCCATAACCTGAGCGGAAAACCAGATCGCAAACCCGAGAGAATACTACAGACATCAAGAAAGCCAGTCAGTTGATTATTGACAAGTTATTAAGTCAACTATATTAGACCTCCACATAGTTATGTTTATATTAAGTCAACTATATTACACCTCCACATAGTTATGTTTTGATGAAATGCTCCACACATTGCATATTTCTACCCACTCCCAAAATCTAACTATTCCTGTACTGCCCGTTCCTGTCGATCCTGTCCTGTCTATTCTGTCCTGTCTGTCCTGTCCTGTCTATCCTGTCCTGTCGATCCTGTCCCCGACTTGACTCTAGAACTTCACTCCCATTTCTGCCAGAATCCCAGAGGACCCGTAAGAGGAGAGAAGGGAAGAGAGGGGGGAGAAGAGAGGGAGAGACGAGGAGAGGAGAGTGAGAGGAGAGAAGGGAAGAGAGGGGGGAGAAGAGAGGGAGAGACGAGGAGAGGAGAGAAGGGAACAGAGGAGGGAGAAGAGAGGGAGAGACGAGGAGAGGAGAGGAGAGAATAGAGGAGGGAGAAGAGAGGGAGAGACGAGGAGAGGAGAGTGAGAGAATAGAGGAGGGAGAAGAGGGGGAGAGACGAGGAGAGGAGAGGAGAGAATAGAGGAGGGAGAAGAGAGGGAGAGACGAGGAGAGCGAGAGGAGGGAGAAGAGAGGGAGAGACGAGGAGAGAATGGAAAGAGAGGGGGGAGAAGAGAGGGAGAGACGAGGAGAGGAGGAGGATGTGCATGATCTGTCCTCACATGTTAGTGTTCTTTAAGAGGGTAAATAAACAGTCATGAGAACAGATTGGCACAGCGGGTCCTCTCTGACAGGATGGAGAGGGGGAGGAGGAGGAGAGACAGACTCTGGTACTCAGGGCTACATCTGTTCCTCATAAGCAATGAGA
Organism: Brachymystax lenok tsinlingensis; assembly: GCA_030435695.1. Classification (NCBI taxonomy): domain Eukaryota; kingdom Metazoa; phylum Chordata; class Actinopteri; order Salmoniformes; family Salmonidae; genus Brachymystax; species Brachymystax lenok. The sequence goes on from CM059780.1 coordinate 87,155,204, forward strand.
CACACGAGCGCTGACACACACGCTCAAATATGTGCATTTGTAAGACACACAAATCCAATCATATGTCCTCATACTACACACATCCCATCAGATGTCCTCATACTACACACATCCCATCAGATGTCCTCATACTACACACATCCCATCAGATGTCCTCATACTACACACATCCCATCAGATGTCCTCATACTACACACATCCCATCAGATGTCCTCATACTACACACATCCCATCAGATGTCCTCATATTACACACATCCCATCAGATGTCCTCATATTACACACATCCCATCAGATGTCCTCATACTACACACATCCCATCAGATGTCCTCATATTACACACATCCCATCAGATGTCCTCATACTACACACATCCCATCAGATGTCCTCATATTACACACATCCCATCAGATGTCCTCATATTACACACATCCCATCAGATGTCCTCATATTACACACATCCCATCAGATGTCCTCATATTACACACATCCCATCAGATGTCCTCATACTACACACACCCCATCAGATGTCCTCATATTACACACATCCCATCAGATGTCCTCATATTACACCCATCCCATCAGATGTCCTCATACTACACACATCCCATCAGATGTCCTCATATTACACACATCCCATCAGATGTCCTCATATTACACACATCCCATCAGATGTCCTCATATTACACACATCCCATCAGATGTCCTCATACTACACACATCCCATCAGATGTCCTCATACTACACACATCCCATCAGATGTCCTCATATTACACACATCCCATCAGATGTCCTCATACTACACACATCCCATCAGATGTCCTCATACTACACACATCCCATCAGATGTCCTCATACTACACACATCCCATCAGATGTCCTCATACTACACACATCCCATCAGATGTCCTCATACTACACACATCCCATCAGATGTCCTCATATTACACACATCCCATCAGATGTCCTCATATTACACACATCCCATCAGATGTCCTCATACTACACACACCCCATCAGATGTCCTCATATTACACACATCCCATCAGATGTCCTCATACTACACACACCCCATCAGATGTCCTCATATTACACACATCCCATCAGATGTCCTCATATTACACACATCCCATCAGATGTCCTCATACTACACACATCCCATCAGATGTCCTCATACTACACACATCCCATCAGATGTCCTCATACTACACACATCCCATCAGATGTCCTCATACTACACACATCCCATCAGATGTCCTCATACTACACACATCCCATCAGATGTCCTCATACTACACGAGGAGAGGAGAGAAGGGAATAGAGGAGGGAGAAGAGAGGGAGAGACGAGGAGATACTGGTCATACTGTAAGCCTGATATACGGTGGGCCCATGGACCCTGGTCCTAATTGGTGCTCTATACAGGACATAGGGTCCCATTAGGACCGCAGTACTGAGAGAACATAGGCTGAGAAGTGTGGGGACGACCTCAATCCCCGTAAAGCACTTAAAGGGATTTAACACTGAGTGGTAGAGCAGCGACTGTTCACCTACAACCTATGACCTGCTTTAGAGGTCAGGCTATATACAAACACATGGAGACACACAGGGAGACACACACACACGACTCCAGGAGGAGGGAGGGACGGTTGCCGAGGAAGTCCTGGTTGCCAAGGGCGTGGAGCGGTGGGGGATCCCGTTTCACCAGAGAGAGGAGAGGTGAGGCTAGGAGGCGTGTCCAGGGAGAATAGGGGTGCCAGTTCATCGCTACTCAACCATCTGGCTAGGGTGTGGTTTCACTTACAGTATGTGTCTAATATATCTCCTCTCCCCCCTCCTCCCCCCTCCTCTCCTCTCCCCCCTCCTCCCCATCTCCTCTCCTCTCCCCCTCCTCCCCCCATCCCTCCTCCTCTCCTCTACCCTCATCTCCTCTCCCCTCCTCTCCCTCTTCACCCCCCCCCTTCCTCCCCTCCTCTCCTCTCTCTCTCCTCTCCTCTCCTCTCCTCTCCTCTCTCTCCTCTCCTCTCTCCCTCTCCTCTCCCTCTCCTCTCCTCTCCTCTCCTCTCCTCCTCTCTCCTCTCCCCCTCCTCCCCCATTCCCTCCTACTCTCCTCTCCCCTCATCTCCTTTCCTCACCTCTCCCTCCCATCCTCTCTTCACCCTCCCTCCCCTGCTCTCCTCTTCACCCCCCTCTCCTCTCCTCCTCCTCCCCCCTCCTCTCCTCTCTTCACCCCCTCCTCTGCTCTAAATGATGCCCTATTTTGAACATTGGGAGCAGGCTCCTGTGGTTGGATAAAAAATACAAATAATAAACAAACCAACCTATTTTTTTATTAATTTTGGCTCCCTACGTGCTATGGGCCCCCTATGGGCTTGGGTCCGGCCCCTGACCCTGACAACTGACCAGTCACTATTATTTATTCTGCTTGTTTTAATCAGTTACCCATGTGGGTCCCTGCCTCCTCTCCTCCCCCATCTGATGGTTAGCAGAGCGGCAGCAGGCTGCCTATACTCATTGAGAGTGGGCTCCTGGGCATTCCTCAAGAGCCATGTTCTACTAACTGAGCTACAGAGGACCAGGAGCCATGCTCTACTAACTGAGCTACAGAGGACCATGTTCTACTAAGTGAGCTACAGAGGACCATGCTCTACTAAGTGAGCTACAGAGGACCATGAGCCATGCTCTACTAACTGAACTACAGAGGACCACGAGCCATGCTCTACTAACTGAGCTACAGAGGACCATGCTCTACTAACTGAGCTACAGAGGACCATGCTCTACTAACTGAGCTACAGAGGACCAGGAGCGATCCTCTACTAACTGAGCTACAGAGGACCAGGAGCCATGCTCTACTAACTGAACTACAGAGGACCAAGAGCCATGCTCTACTAACTGAGCTACAGAGGACCATGTTCTACTAACTGAGTGACAGAGGACCTGGAGCCATGTTCTACTAACTGAGCTACAGAGAACCATGCTCTACTAACTGAGCTACAGAGGACCATGTTCTACTAACTGAGCTACAGAGGACCTGGAGCCATGTTCCACTAACTGAAATACAGAGGACCAAGAGCCATGTTCTACTAACTGAGCTACAGAGGACCATGCTCTACTAACTGAGCTACAAAGGACCAAGAGCCATGTTCTACTAACTGAGCTACAGAGGACCATGGTCTACTAACTGAGCTACAGAGGACCTGGAGCCATGTTCTACCAACTGAGCTACAGAGGACCATGGTCTACTATCTGAGCTACAGAGGACCAAGAGCCATGTTCTACTAACTGAGCTACAGAGGACCATGTTCTACTAACTGAACTACAGAGGAGCCATGTTCTACTAACTGAGCTACAGAGGACCATGTTCTACTAACTGAGCTACAGAGAACCATGCTCTACTAACTGAGCTACAGAGGACCATGTTCTACTAACTGAGCTACAGAGGACCTGGAGCCATGTTCCACTAACTGAAATACAGAGGACCAAGAGCCATGTTCTACTAACTGAGCTACAGAGGACCATGCTCTACTAACTGAGCTACAGAGGACCAAGAGCCATGTTCTACTAACTGAGCTACAGAGGACCATGGTCTACTAACTGAGCTACAGAGGACCTGGAGCCATGTTCTACCAACTGAGCTACAGAGGACCATGGTCTACTATCTGAGCTACAGAGGACCAAGAGCCATGTTCTACTTACTGAGCTACAGAGGACCATGTTCTACTAACTGAGCTACAGAGGACCATATTCTACTAACTGAACTACAGAGGACCATGTTCTACTAACTGAGCTACAGAGGACCATCTAGTTACCTAGCTAGTCATCCCCATAGTAACAGTCTAGTGACCTAGCTAGTCGACTAGTCCACCTAGTTACCTAGCTAGTCATCACCATAGTAACAGTCTACTGACCTAGCTAGTCGACTAGTCCATCTAGTTACCTAGCTAGTCATCACCATAGTAACAGTCTATTGACCTAGCTAGTCGACTAGTCCATCTAGTTACCTAGCTAGTCATCACCATGGTAACAGTCTATTGACCTAGCTAGTCGACTAGTCCATCTAGTTACCTAGCTAGTCATCACCATGGTAACAGTCTATTGACCTAGCTAGTCGACTAGTCCATCTAGTTACCTAGCTAGTCATCACCATGGTAACAGTCTATTGACCTAGCTAGTCGACTAGTCCATCTAGTTACCTAGCTAGTCATCCCCATAGTAACAGTCTATTGACCTAGCTAGTCGACTAGTCCATCTAGTTACCTAGCTAGTCATCCCCATAGTAACAGTCTATTGACCTAGCTAGTCGACTAGTCCATCTAGTTACCTAGCTAGTCATCCCCATAGTAACAGTCTACTGACCTAGCTAGTCGACTAGTCCATCTAGTTACCTAGCTAGTCATCCCCATAGTAACAGTCTATTGACCTAGCTAGTCGACTAGTCCATCTAGTTACCTAGCTAGTCATCACCATAGTAACAGTCTATTGACCTAGCTAGTTGACTAGTCCATCTAGTTACCTAGCTAGTCATCCCCATAGTAACAGTCTATTTAAATAGCTAGTCGACTAGTCCATCTAGTTACCTAGCTAGTCATCCCCATAGTAACAGTCTATTGACCTAGCTAGTCCATCTAGTTACCTAGCTAGTCATCCCCATAGTAACAGTCTATTGACCTAGCTAGTCGACTAGTCCATCTAGTTACCTAGCTAGTCATCCCCATAGTAACAGTCTATTTACCTAGCTAGTCGACTAGTCCATCTAGTTACCTAGCTAGTCATCCCCATAGTAACAGTCTATTGACCTGGCTAGCTAGTCCATCTAGTTACCTGGCTAGTCATCCCCATAGTAACAGTCTATTGACCTAGCTAGTCGACTAGTCCATCTAGTTACCTAGCTAGTCATCACCATAGTAACAGTCTATTGACCTAGCTAGTCGACTAGTCCATCTAGTTACCTAGCTAGTCATCCCATAGTAACAGTCTATTGACCTAGCTAGTCGACTAGTCCATCTAGTTACCTAGCTAGTCATCACCATAGTAACAGTCTATTGACCTAGCTAGTCGACTAGTCCATCTAGTTACCTAGCTAGTCATCCCCATAGTAACAGTCTATTGACCTAGCTAGTCGACTAGTCCATCTAGTTACCTAGCTAGTAATCACCATAGTAACAGTCTATTGACCTAGCTAGTCGACTAGTCCATCTAGTTACCTAGCTAGTCATCCCATAGTAACAGTCTATTGACCTAGCTAGTCGACTAGTCCATCTAGTTACCTAGCTAGTCATCCCCATAGTAACAGTCTATTGACCTAGCTAGTCGACTAGTCCATCTAGTTACCTAGCTAGTCATCCCCATAGTAACAGTCTACTGACCTAGCTAGTCGACTAGTCCATCTAGTTACCTAGCTAGTCATCCCCATAGTAACAGTCTATTGACCTAGCTAGTCGACTAGTCCATCTAGTTACCTAGCTAGTCATCACCATAGTAACAGTCTATTGACCTAGCTAGTCGACTAGTCCATCTAGTTACCTAGCTAGTCATCACCATAGTAACAGTCTATTGACCTAGCTAGTCGACTAGTCCATCTAGTTACCTAGCTAGTCATCACCATGGTAACAGTCTATTGACCTAGCTAGTCAACTAGTCCATCTAGTTACCTAGCTAGTCATCACCATGGTAACAGTCTATTGACCTAGCTAGTCGACTAGTCCATCTAGTTACCTAGCTAGTCATCCCCATAGTAACAGTCTATTGACCTAGCTAGTCGACTAGTCCATCTAGTTACCTAGCTAGTCATCCCCATAGTAACAGTCTATTGACCTAGCTAGTCGACTAGTCCATCTAGTTACCTAGCTAGTCAACACCATAGTAACAGTCTATTGACCTAGCTAGTCGACTAGTCCATCTAGTTACCTAGCTAGTCATCCCCATAGTAACAGTCTATTGACCTAGCTAGTTCATCTAGTTACCTAGCTAGTCATCCCCATAGTAACAGTCAATTGACCTAGCTAGTCGACTAGTCCATCTAGTTACCTAGCTAGTCAACACCATAGTAACAGTCTATTGACCTAGCTAGTCGACTAGTCCATCTAGTTACCTAGCTAGTCATCCCCATAGTAACAGTCTATTGACCTAGCTAGTCCATCTAGTTACCTAGCTAGTCATCCCCATAGTAACAGTCTATTGACCTAGCTAGTCGACTAGTCCATCTAGTTACCTAGCTAGTCATCCCCATAGTAACAGTCTATTGACCTAGCTAGTCCATCTAGTTACCTAGCTAGTCATCCCCATAGTAACAGTCTATTGACCTAGCTAGTTGACTAGTCCATCTAGTTACCTAGCTAGTCATCACCATAGTAACAGTCTATTGACCTAGCTAGTCGACTAGTCCATCTAGTTACCTAGCTAGTCATCCCCATAGTAACAGTCTATTTACCTAGCTAGTCGACTAGTCCATCTAGTTACCTAGCTAGTCATCCCCATAGTAACAGTCTATTGACCTAGCTAGTCCATCTAGTTACCTAGCTAGTCATCCCCATAGTAACAGTCTATTGACCTGGCTAGTCGACTAGTCCATCTAGTTACCTAGCTAGTCATCCCCATAGTAACAGTCTATTGACCTAGCTAGTCATTCCCATAGTAACAGTCTATTGACCTAGCTAGTCGACTAGTCCATCTAGTTACCTAGCTAGTCATCACCATAGTAACAGTCTATTGACCTGGCTAGTCGACTAGTCCATCTAGTTACCTAGCTAGTCATCACCATAGTAACAGTCTATTGACCTAGCTAGTCGACTAGTCCATCTAGTTACCTAGCTAGTCATCCCCATAGTAACAGTCTATTGACCTAGCTAGTCGACTAGTCCATCTAGTTACCTAGCTAGTCATCACCATAGTAACAGTCTATTGACCTAGCTAGTCGACTAGTCCATCTAGTTACCTAGCTAGTCATCCCATAGTAACAGTCTATTGACCTAGCTAGTCGACTAGTCCATCTAGTTACCTAGCTAGTCATCCCCATAGTAACAGTCTATTGACCTAGCTAGTCGACTAGTCCATCTAGTTACCTAGCTAGTCATCCCCATAGTAACAGTCTATTGACCTAGCTAGTCGACTAGTCCATCTAGTTACCTAGCTAGTCAACACCATAGTAACAGTCTATTGACCTAGCTAGTCGACTAGTCCATCTAGTTACCTAGCTAGTCATCCCCATAGTAACAGTCTATTGACCTAGCTAGTTCATCTAGTTACCTAGCTAGTCATCCCCATAGTAACAGTCAATTGACCTAGCTAGTCGACTAGTCCATCTAGTTACCTGGCTAGTCAACACCATAGTAACAGTCTATTGACCTGGCTAGTCGACTAGTCCATCTAGTTACCTAGCTAGTCATCCCCATAGTAACAGTCTATTGACCTAGCTAGTCCATCTAGTTACCTAGCTAGTCATCCCCATAGTAACAGTCTATTGACCTAGCTAGTCGACTAGTCCATCTAGTTACCTAGCTAGTCATCCCCATAGTAACAGTCTATTGACCTAGCTAGTCCATCTAGTTACCTAGCTAGTCATCCCCATAGTAACAGTCTATTGACCTAGCTAGTCGACTAGTCCATCTAGTTACCTAGCTAGTCATCACCATAGTAACAGTCTATTGACCTAGCTAGTTGACTAGTCCATCTAGTTACCTAGCTAGTCATCCCCATAGTAACAGTCTATTTACCTAGCTAGTCGACTAGTCCATCTAGTTACCTAGCTAGTCATCCCCATAGTAACAGTCTATTGACCTAGCTTCTGGTCCATCTAGTTACCTAGCTAGTCATCCCCATAGTAACAGTCTATTGACCTAGCTAGTCGACTAGTCCATCTAGTTACCTAGCTAGTCATCCCCATAGTAACAGTCTATTGACCTAGCTAGTCATTCCCATAGTAACAGTCTATTGACCTAGCTAGTCGACTAGTCCATCTAGTTACCTAGCTAGTCATCACCATAGTAACAGTCTATTGACCTGGCTAGTCGACTAGTCCATCTAGTTACCTAGCTAGTCATCACCATAGTAACAGTCTATTGACCTGGCTAGTCGACTAGTCCATCTAGTTACCTAGCTAGTCATCCCCATAGTAACAGTCTATTGACCTAGCTAGTCGACTAGTCCATCTAGTTACCTAGCTAGTCATCACCATAGTAACAGTCTATTGACCTAGCTAGTCGACTAGTCCATCTAGTTACCTAGCTAGTCATCCCATAGTAACAGTCTATTGACCTAGCTAGTCGACTAGTCCATCTAGTTACCTAGCTAGTCATCCCCATAGTAACAGTCTATTGACCTAGCTAGTCGACTAGTCCATCTAGTTACCTAGCTAGTCATCCCCATAGTAACAGTCTACTGACCTGGCTAGTCGACTAGTCCATCTAGTTACCTAGCTAGTCATCCCCATAGTAACAGTCTATTGACCTGGCTAGTCGACTAGTCCATCTAGTTACCTAGCTAGTCATCACCATAGTAACAGTCTATTGACCTAGCTAGTCGACTAGTCCATCTAGTTACCTAGCTAGTCATCACCATAGTAACAGTCTATTGACCTAGCTAGTCGACTAGTCCATCTAGTTACCTAGCTAGTCATCACCATGGTAACAGTCTATTGACCTAGCTAGTCGACTAGTCCATCTAGTTACCTAGCTAGTTATCACCATGGTAACAGTCTATTGACCTAGCTAGTCGACTAGTCCATCTAGTTACCTAGCTAGTCATCCCCATAGTAACAGTCTATTGACCTAGCTAGTCGACTAGTCCATCTAGTTACCTAGCTAGTCATCCCCATAGTAACAGTCTATTGACCTAGCTAGTCGACTAGTCCATCTAGTTACCTAGCTAGTCAACACCATAGTAACAGTCTATTGACCTAGCTAGTCGACTAGTCCATCTAGTTACCTAGCTAGTCATCCCCATAGTAACAGTCTATTGACCTAGCTAGCTAGTTCATCTAGTTACCTAGCTAGTCATCCCCATAGTAACAGTCAATTGACCTAGCTAGTCGACTAGTCCATCTAGTTACCTAGCTAGTCAACACCATAGTAACAGTCTATTGACCTAGCTAGTCGACTAGTCCATCTAGTTACCTAGCTAGTCATCCCCATAGTAACAGTCTATTGACCTAGCTAGTCCATCTAGTTACCTAGCTAGTCATCCCCATAGTAACAGTCTATTGACCTAGCTAGTCGACTAGTCCATCTAGTTACCTAGCTAGTCATCCCCATAGTAACAGTCTATTGACCTAGCTAGTCCATCTAGTTACCTAGCTAGTCATCCCCATAGTAACAGTCTATTGACCTAGCTAGTTGACTAGTCCATCTAGTTACCTAGCTAGTCATTCCCATAGTAACAGTCTATTTACCTAGCTAGTCGACTAGTCCATCTAGTTACCTAGCTAGTCATCCCCATAGTAACAGTCTATTGACCTAGCTAGTCCATCTAGTTACCTAGCTAGTCATCCCCATAGTAACAGTCTATTGACCTAGCTAGTCGACTAGTCCATCTAGTTACCTAGCTAGTCATCCCCATAGTAACAGTCTATTGACCTAGCTAGTCATTCCCATAGTAACAGTCTATTGACCTAGCTAGTCGACTAGTCCATCTAGTTACCTAGCTAGTCATCACCATAGTAACAGTCTATTGACCTAGCTAGTCGACTAGTCCATCTAGTTACCTAGCTAGTCATCCCCATAGTAACAGTCTATTGACCTAGCTAGTCATCCCCATAGTAACAGTCTATTGACCTAGCTAGTCGACTAGTCCATCTAGTTACCTAGCTAGTCATCACCATAGTAACAGTCTATTGACCTAGCTAGTCGACTAGTCCATCTAGTTACCTAGCTAGTCATCCCCATAGTAACAGTCTATTGACCTAGCTAGTCGACTGGTCCATCTAGTTACCTAGCTAGTCATCCCCATAGTAACAGTCTATTGACCTAGCTAGTCGACTAGTCCATCTAGTTACCTAGCTAGTCATCCCCACAGTAACAGTCTATTTACCTAGCTAGTCCATCTAGTTACCTAGCTAGTCATCACCATAGTAACAGTCTATTGACCTAGCTAGTCGACTAGTCCATCTAGTTACCTAGCTAGTCATCCCCATAGTAACAGTCTATTGACCTAGCTAGTCGACTAGTCCATCTAGTTACCTAGCTAGTCATCACCATAGTAACAGTCTATTGACCTAGCTAGTCGACTAGTCCATCTAGTTACCTAGCTAGTCATCCCCATAGTAACAGTCTATTGACCTGGCTAGTCGACTAGTCCATCTAGTTACCTAGCTAGTCATCACCATAGTAACAGTCTATTGACCTGGCTAGTCGACTAGTCCATCTAGTTACCTAGCTAGTCATCCCCATAGTAACAGTCTATTGACCTAGCTAGTCGACTAGTCCATCTAGTTACCTAGCTAGTAATCACCATAGTAACAGTCTATTGACCTGGCTAGTCGACTAGTCCATCTAGTTACCTAGCTAGTCATCCCATAGTAACAGTCTATTGACCTAGCTAGTCGACTAGTCCATCTAGTTACCTAGCTAGTCATCCCCATAGTAACAGTCTATTGACCTAGCTAGTCGACTAGTCCATCTAGTTACCTAGCTAGTCATCCCCATAGTAACAGTCTACTGACCTAGCTAGTCGACTAGTCCATCTAGTTACCTAGCTAGTCATCCCCATAGTAACAGTCTATTGACCTAGCTAGTCGACTAGTCCATCTAGTTACCTAGCTAGTCATCACCATAGTAACAGTCTATTGACCTAGCTAGTCGACTAGTCCATCTAGTTACCTAGCTAGTCATCACCATAGTAACAGTCTATTGACCTAGCTAGTCGACTAGTCCATCTAGTTACCTAGCTAGTCATCACCATGGTAACAGTCTATTGACCTAGCTAGTCGACTAGTCCATCTAGTTACCTGGCTAGTCATCACCATGGTTAACAGTCTATTGACCTAGCTAGTCGACTAGTCCATCTAGTTACCTAGCTAGTCATCCCCATAGTAACAGTCTATTGACCTAGCTAGTCGACTAGTCCATCTAGTTACCTAGCTAGTCATCCCCATAGTAACAGTCTATTGACCTGGCTAGTCGACTAGTCCATCTAGTTACCTAGCTAGTCAACACCATAGTAACAGTCTATTGACCTAGCTAGTCGACTAGTCCATCTAGTTACCTAGCTAGTCATCCCCATAGTAACAGTCTATTGACCTAGCTAGTTCATCTAGTTACCTAGCTAGTCATCCCCATAGTAACAGTCAATTGACCTGGCTAGTCGACTAGTCCATCTAGTTACCTGGCTAGTCAACACCATAGTAACAGTCTATTGACCTGGCTAGTCGACTAGTCCATCTAGTTACCTAGCTAGTCATCCCCATAGTAACAGTCTATTGACCTAGCTAGTCCATCTAGTTACCTGGCTAGTCATCCCCATAGTAACAGTCTATTGACCTGGCTAGTCGACTAGTCCATCTAGTTACCTAGCTAGTCATCCCCATAGTAACAGTCTATTGACCTAGCTAGTCCATCTAGTTACCTAGCTAGTCATCCCCATAGTAACAGTCTATTGACCTAGCTAGTCGACTAGTCCATCTAGTTACCTAGCTAGTCATCACCATAGTAACAGTCTATTGACCTAGCTAGTTGACTAGTCCATCTAGTTACCTAGCTAGTCATCCCCATAGTAACAGTCTATTTACCTAGCTAGTCGACTAGTCCATCTAGTTACCTAGCTAGTCATCCCCATAGTAACAGTCTATTGACCTAGCTAGTCCATCTAGTTACCTAGCTAGTCATCCCCATAGTAACAGTCTATTGACCTAGCTAGTCGACTAGTCCATCTAGTTACCTAGCTAGTCATCCCCATAGTAACAGTCTATTGACCTAGCTAGTCATTCCCATAGTAACAGTCTATTGACCTAGCTAGTCGACTAGTCCATCTAGTTACCTAGCTAGTCATCACCATAGTAACAGTCTATTGACCTAGCTAGTCGACTAGTCCATCTAGTTACCTAGCTAGTCATCACCATAGTAACAGTCTATTGACCTAGCTAGTCGACTAGTCCATCTAGTTACCTAGCTAGTCATCCCCATAGTAACAGTCTATTGACCTAGCTAGTCGACTAGTCCATCTAGTTACCTAGCTAGTAATCACCATAGTAACAGTCTATTGACCTAGCTAGTCGACTAGTCCATCTAGTTACCTAGCTAGTCATCCCATAGTAACAGTCTATTGACCTGGCTAGTCGACTAGTCCATCTAGTTACCTGGCTAGTCATCCCCATAGTAACAGTCTATTGACCTGGCTAGTCGACCTAGTCCATCTAGTTACCTAGCTAGTCATCCCCATAGTAACAGTCTACTGACCTGGCTAGTCGACTAGTCCATCTAGTTACCTAGCTAGTCATCCCCATAGTAACAGTCTATTGACCTAGCTAGTCGACTAGTCCATCTAGTTACCTAGCTAGTCATCACCATAGTAACAGTCTATTGACCTAGCTAGTCGACTAGTCCATCTAGTTACCTAGCTAGTCATCACCATAGTAACAGTCTATTGACCTAGCTAGTCGACTAGTCCATCTAGTTACCTAGCTAGTCATCACCATGGTAACAGTCTATTGACCTAGCTAGTCGACTAGTCCATCTAGTTACCTGGCTAGTTATCACCATGGTAACAGTCTATTGACCAGCTAGTCGACTAGTCCATCTAGTTACCTAGCTAGTCATCCCCATAGTAACAGTCTATTGACCTAGCTAGTCGACTAGTCCATCTAGTTACCTAGCTAGTCATCCCCATAGTAACAGTCTATTGACCTAGCTAGTCGACTAGTCCATCTAGTTACCTAGCTAGTCAACACCATAGTAACAGTCTATTGACCTAGCTAGTCGACTAGTCCATCTAGTTACCTAGCTAGTCATCCCCATAGTAACAGTCTATTGACCTAGCTAGTTCATCTAGTTACCTAGCTAGTCATCCCCATAGTAACAGTCAATTGACTACTAGTCCATCTAGTTACCTAGCTAGTCAACACCATAGTAACAGTCTCATTGACCTAGCTAGTCGACTAGTCCATCTAGTTACCTAGCTAGTCATCCACCATAGTAACAGTCTATTGACCTGGCTAGTATCCATCTAGTTACCTAGCTAGTCATCCCCATAGTAACAGTCTATTGACCTAGCTAGTCCATCTAGTTACCTTGCTAGTCATCCCCATAGTAACAGTCTATTTACCTGGCTAGTCGACTAGTCCATCTAGTTACCTGGCTAGTCATCCCCATAGTAACAGTAACAGTCTATTGACTGGCTAGCTAGTCCATCTAGTTACCTGGCTAGTCATCCCCATAGTAACAGTCTATTGACTGGCTAGTCGACTGGTCCATCTAGTTACCTGGCTAGTCATCCCCATAGTAACAGTCTATTGACCTAGCTAGTCATTCCCAGTCCATAGTAACAGTCTATTGACCTAGCTAGTCCATCTAGTTACCTGGCTAGTCATCACCATAGTAACAGTCTATTGACCTGGCTAGTCGACTAGTCCATCTAGTTACCTGGCTAGTCATCCCCATAGTAACAGTCTATTGACCTAGCTAGTCATCCCCATAGTAACAGTCTATTGGCTAGTGACTAGTCCATCTAGTTACCTAGCTAGTCATCACCATAGTAACAGTCTATTGACCTAGCTAGTCGACTAGTCCATCTAGTTACCTGGCTAGTCATCCCCATAGTAACAGTCTATTGACCTAGCTAGTCATCCCCATAGTAACAGTCTATTGACCTAGCTAGTCGACTGGTCCATCTAGTTACCTAGCTAGTCATCCCCATAGTAACAGTCTATTGACCTGGCTAGTCGACTAGTCCATCTAGTTACCTAGCTAGTCATCCCCACAGTAACAGTCTATTTACCTAGCTAGTCGAGTCCATCTAGTTACCTGGCTAGTCATCACCCATAGTAACAGTCTATTGACCTAGCTAGTCGACTAGTCCATCTAGTTACCTGGCTAGTCATCCCCCATAGTAACAGTCTATTGACCTGGCTAGTCGACTAGTCCATCTAGTTACCTAGCTAGTCATCACCATAGTAACAGTCTATTGACCTGGCTAGTCGACTAGTCCATCTAGTTACCTAGCTAGTCATCCCATAGTAACAGTCTATTGACCTAGCTAGTCGACTAGTCCATCTAGTTACCTAGCTAGTCATCACCATAGTAACAGTCTATTGACCTAGCTAGTCGACTAGTCCATCTAGTTACCTAGCTAGTCATCCCCATAGTAACAGTCTATTGACCTGGCTAGTCGACTAGTCCATCTAGTTACCTGGCTAGTAATCACCATAGTAACAGTCTATTGACCTAGCTAGTCGACTAGTCCATCTAGTTACCTAGCTAGTCATCCCCATAGTAACAGTCTATTGACCAGCTAGTCGACTAGTCCATCTAGTTACCTAGCTAGTCATCCCCATAGTAACAGTCTACTGACCTAGCTAGTCGACTAGTCCATCTAGTTACCTGGCTAGTCATCCCCATAGTAACAGTCTATTGACCTAGCTAGTCGACTAGTCCATCTAGTTACCTAGCTAGTCATCACCATAGTAACAGTCTATTGACCTAGCTAGTCGACTAGTCCATCTAGTTACCTGGCTAGTCATCACCATAGTAACAGTCTATTGACCTGGCTAGTCGACTAGTCCTAGATCTAGTCATCTCAGTCTAGCTCATGCTAGTCCATCTAGTTACCTAGCTAGTCATCACCAGTAACAGTCTATTGACCTAGCTAGTCAGCTGTCGACTAGTCGACTAGTCCATCTAGTTACCTAGCTAGTCATCACCATGGTAACAGTCTATTGACCTAGCTAGTCGACTAGTCCATCTAGTTACCTGGCTAGTCATCCCCATAGTAACAGTCTATTGACCTAGCTAGTCGACTAGTCCATCTAGTTACCTAGCTAGTCATCCCCATAGTAACAGTCTATTGACCTGGCTAGTCGACTAGTCCATCTAGTTACCTAGCTAGTCAGCACCATAGTAACAGTCTATTGACCTGGCTAGTCGACTAGTCCATCTAGTTACCTGGCTAGTCATCCCCATAGTAACAGTCTATTGACCTAGCTAGTTCATCTAGTTACCTAGCTAGTCATCCCCATAGTAACAGTCAATTGACCTAGCTAGTCGACTAGTCCATCTAGTTACCTAGCTAGTCAACACCATAGTAACAGTCTATTGACCTGGCTAGTCGACTAGTCCATCTAGTTACCTAGCTAGTCATCCCCATAGTAACAGTCTATTGACCTAGCTAGTCCATCTAGTTACCTAGCTAGTCATCCCCATAGTAACAGTCTATTGACCTAGCTAGTCGACTAGTCCATCTAGTTACCTGGCTAGTCATCCCCATAGTAACAGTCTATTGACCTAGCTAGTCCATCTAGTTACCTAGCTAGTCATCCCCATAGTAACAGTCTATTGACCTAGCTAGTCGACTAGTCCATCTAGTTACCTAGCTAGTCATCACCATAGTAACAGTCTATTGACCTAGCTAGTTGACTAGTCCATCTAGTTACCTAGCTAGTCATCCCCATAGTAACAGTCTATTTACCTAGCTAGTCGACTAGTCCATCTAGTTACCTGGCTAGTCATCCCCATAGTAACAGTCTATTGACCTAGCTAGTCCATCTAGTTACCTAGCTAGTCATCCCCATAGTAACAGTCTATTGACCTAGCTAGTCGACTAGTCCATCTAGTTACCTAGCTAGTCATCCCCATAGTAACAGTCTATTGACCTAGCTAGTCATTCCCATAGTAACAGTCTATTGACCTAGCTAGTCGACTAGTCCATCTAGTTACCTAGCTAGTCATCACCATAGTAACAGTCTATTGACCTAGCTAGTCGACTAGTCCATCTAGTTACCTAGCTAGTCATCACCATAGTAACAGTCTATTGACCTGGCTAGTCGACTAGTCCATCTAGTTACCTAGCTAGTCATCCCCATAGTAACAGTCTATTGACCTAGCTAGTCGACTAGTCCATCTAGTTACCTAGCTAGTAATCACCATAGTAACAGTCTATTGACCTAGCTAGTCGACTAGTCCATCTAGTTACCTAGCTAGTCATCCCATAGTAACAGTCTATTGACCTGGCTAGTCGACTAGTCCATCTAGTTACCTAGCTAGTCATCCCCATAGTAACAGTCTATTGACCTGGCTAGTCGACTAGTCCATCTAGTTACCTAGCTAGTCATCCCCATAGTAACAGTCTACTGACCTGGCTAGTCGACTAGTCCATCTAGTTACCTAGCTAGTCATCCCCATAGTAACAGTCTATTGACCTGGCTAGTCGACTAGTCCATCTAGTTACCTAGCTAGTCATCACCATAGTAACAGTCTATTGACCTGGCTAGTCGACTAGTCCATCTAGTTACCTAGCTAGTCATCACCATAGTAACAGTCTATTGACCTGGCTAGTCGACTAGTCCATCTAGTTACCTAGCTAGTCATCACCATGGTAACAGTCTATTGACCTAGCTAGTCGACTAGTCCATCTAGTTACCTAGCTAGTTATCACCATGGTAACAGTCTATTGACCTAGCTAGTCGACTAGTCCATCTAGTTACCTAGCTAGTCATCCCCATAGTAACAGTCTATTGACCTGGCTAGTCGACTAGTCCATCTAGTTACCTAGCTAGTCATCCCCATAGTAACAGTCTATTGACCTGGCTAGTCGACTAGTCCATCTAGTTACCTGGCTAGTCAACACCATAGTAACAGTCTATTGACCTGGCTAGTCGACTAGTCCATCTAGTTACCTAGCTAGTCATCCCCATAGTAACAGTCTATTGACCTAGCTAGTTCATCTAGTTACCTAGCTAGTCATCCCCATAGTAACAGTCAATTGACCTGGCTAGTCGACTAGTCCATCTAGTTACCTAGCTAGTCAACACCATAGTAACAGTCTATTGACCTAGCTAGTCGACTAGTCCATCTAGTTACCTAGCTAGTCATCCCCATAGTAACAGTCTATTGACCTAGCTAGTCCATCTAGTTACCTAGCTAGTCATCCCCATAGTAACAGTCTATTGACCTAGCTAGTCGACTAGTCCATCTAGTTACCTGGCTAGTCATCCCCATAGTAACAGTCTATTGACCTAGCTAGTCCATCTAGTTACCTAGCTAGTCATCCCCATAGTAACAGTCTATTGACCTAGCTAGTCGACTAGTCCATCTAGTTACCTAGCTAGTCATCACCATAGTAACAGTCTATTGACCTAGCTAGTCGACTAGTCCATCTAGTTACCTAGCTAGTCATCACCATAGTAACAGTCTATTGACCTAGCTAGTCGACTAGTCCATCTAGTTACCTAGCTAGTCATCCCCATAGTAACAGTCTATTGACCTAGCTAGTCCATCTAGTTACCTAGCTAGTCATCCCCATAGTAACAGTCTATTGACCTAGCTAGTCGACTAGTCCATCTAGTTACCTAGCTAGTCATCCCCATAGTAACAGTCTATTGACCTAGCTAGTCATTCCCATAGTAACAGTCTATTGACCTGGCTAGTCGACTAGTCCATCTAGTTACCTAGCTAGTCATCACCATAGTAACAGTCTATTGACCTAGCTAGTCGACTAGTCCATCTAGTTACCTAGCTAGTCATCCCCATAGTAACAGTCTATTGACCTAGCTAGTCATCCCCATAGTAACAGTCTATTGACCTAGCTAGTCGACTAGTCCATCTAGTTACCTAGCTAGTCATCACCATAGTAACAGTCTATTGACCTAGCTAGTCGACTAGTCCATCTAGTTACCTAGCTAGTCATCCCCATAGTAACAGTCTATTGACCTAGCTAGTCGACTGGTCCATCTAGTTACCTAGCTAGTCATCCCCATAGTAACAGTCTATTGACCTAGCTAGTCGACTAGTCCATCTAGTTACCTAGCTAGTCATCCCCACAGTAACAGTCTATTTACCTAGCTAGTCCATCTAGTTACCTAGCTAGTCATCACCATAGTAACAGTCTATTGACCTAGCTAGTCGACTAGTCCATCTAGTTACCTAGCTAGTCATCCCCATAGTAACAGTCTATTGACCTGGCTAGTCGACTAGTCCATCTAGTTACCTAGCTAGTCATCACCATAGTAACAGTCTATTGACCTAGCTAGTCGACTAGTCCATCTAGTTACCTAGCTAGTCATCACCATAGTAACAGTCTATTGACCTAGCTAGTCGACTAGTCCATCTAGTTACCTAGCTAGTCATCCCCATAGTAACAGTCTATTGACCTAGCTAGTCGACTAGTCCATCTAGTTACCTAGCTAGTCATCCCCATAGTAACAGTCTATTGACCTAGCTAGTCGACTAGTCCATCGAGTTACCTAGCTAGTCATCCCCACAGTAACAGCCAATTCCTCAAGAGGATGCTAACTAGTTAAACTATCCCATTTGGGATCTAGCCAACAGGGTGAATGCATTAGGCCAACAGGGTGAATGCAGATAGACAACCCCATGCTGCAGCCTATTCACTGACAGCCAAAATGCTATTGGGCTGCAGGTTATAACGCTCATTGCTAACAGCATACCTGATAATACGGACATTCATAGGCTATTTGCATGGTCCAATATGTTACAGGGCTCAGTTCTGGAGGAGGAAAATTATATTTTAGATGGTGTCAGTATAATTGCATATTCATTGCTAATGGAGTAGAAATGTCCTTTCAAAAAGGCACCAGAACAGAGCTCCTCAGTCTTTCTACATGAAGAGCTCTGTCCCTGTCCGCGATCCTTTCCCCTCAACTGCTTCTGCTACAAAATGTTTACAGACAAAACACTGGGATGGATGGATGGATGGATGGAAAGGAGGAGAGGGAGAGAGAGGATGGGCAGATTATGGAGGGAGAATGCCCCCATCTCCGGCCACCCCTGAGGCTAAACTGGCTGAAATATCACTGTCTGGACAAACACCTCCCCCTCTTTTCCTCTCCTCTCTAGAAATATAAAAACAGTGAGTAAAAGCTGCAGCGGCAGACAGGAAGAGGAGGGCCCTAGCTGCAGGAAGAGAAGAGAGGAGGAAGGAAGAAAAGATGTGTGTGAAAGGGAAATAGTTAGATGGAGAGAGAGATGGGGGAGAGAGAGAGATACGGGAGGGAGGAGGAGAGAGAGAGAGATGGGGGGGGGAGAGAGAGATGCGGGAGGGAGGGAGGAGAGAGAGAGAGAGATGGGAGGGGAGAGAATCTGGGGAGGGAGGAGGAGAGAGAGAGAGAGATGGGGAGAGAGAGAGAGGGAGGGAGGAGGAGAGAGAGAGAGATGGGGGAGAGAGAGATCTGGGGAGGGAGGAGGAGAGAGAGAGAGATGGGGGGGGAGAGAGAGATCAGGAGGGAGGAGGAGAGAGAGAGAGATGGGGGGAGAGAGAGATGCAGGGGAGGGAGGAGGAGAGAGAGAGATGGGGGGAGAGAGAGAATCTGGGAGGGAGGAGGAGGAGAGAGAGAGAGAGAGAGATGGGAGGGGGGAGGAGAGAGAGAGATGGGAGAGAGAGAGATGCGGGAGGGAGGAGGAGAGAGAGAGATGGGGGGAGAGAGGAGAGAATGCGGGAGGGAGGAGGAGAGAGAGAGAGATGGGAGAGAGAGAATCGGGAGGGAGGAGGAGAGAGAGAGAGATGGGGGGAGAGAGAATCACGAGAGGGAGGAGGAGAGAGAGAGAGATGGGGAGAGAGAGAGAGCACGGGAGGGAGGAGGAGAGAGAGAGAGATGGGGAGAGAGAGAGATCTGGGAGGGGAGGAGGAGAGAGAGAGAGAGATGGGGGAGAGAGAGAATCTGCAGGGGAGGAGGAGAGAGAGAGAGAGATGGGGGGAGAGAGGGAATGCTGGGAGGAGGGAGGAGGAGAGAGAGAGAGATGGGGGAGAGAGATGCAGGAGGGAGGGAGG
>CM059780.1:87177625-87200125 GCA_030435695.1 Brachymystax lenok tsinlingensis
AGAGAGAGAGAGAGAGAGAGAGAGAGAGAGAGAGAACACAAACACCCCATTGAAACCCTGCATGCTGAGTTCTGTAAGATTCTCCTACATGTCCAGAGGAAAACTACAAACAATGCATGCAGGGCAGAATTAGGCCAATATCCACTAATAATAAAAACTCAAAAAAGAGCAATTAAGTTTTGGAAACATCTAAAATACAGTGACCCCCTCTCATATCATTACCAAGCTCTGCAATGCCAAGAGCTGAGCAAAGAAAAGAGTCCCCTCATCCAGCTGGTCCTGGGGCTGAGTTCACAAACCTGTTCTACTAACACACTGAAGCCTCAGGACCAGAACATCCAATCAATCAGAATAAACCAAATTACATCACAATCAAAACAAAACTACATTTCTCATTGGGAAACACAAGCACAAGCACAAAGCAAAATGCAGTGCTATCTGGCCCTAAACCGACAGTACACCATGGCAAACTATTTGGCCACGGTTACTGATCAAAACCTTAGAAAAACCTTGACAAAGTACAGGCTCAGTGAGCACAGCCTTGCCATTGAGAAGGGTCGACACAGGAAAACCTGGCTCCCTGTAGAGGAAAGGCTGTGCAACCACTGCACCACAGCAGAACCTGAGACAGAGCTGCATTTCCTGACAACATGTCAAAAATATAAAACAATTAGAGAGTGTAATTTCCCCAAATTTGAAACCCATATTCAAGGTTTCAAAGACCTCTCTGATGAGAGTAAGCTACCCATCCTGTTGGGGGAGGAAGCAGAAAGCTGTGGGCTGGCAGCGCACTACATCACTGCCTGCCATAAGATGAGGGACAGTGTCTGACAGACCAATCAACCTGCACATGTCTTCTACTGTATGCTTATTGTTGTTGTTCAATGTGGTTATTGTTGTTACTGTTGTCCTGTTGACAATTTTGATTATTAATTATGTTCATATTATAAATATCAAATGTAAGCTTTGGCAATATGTACATTATTAAATCATGCCTTAATAAAGCAAATTGAATTGAATTGAATTGAGAGAGAGAGAGGGAGGAGAGAGAGAGAGAGAGGGGAGATGGAGGAGGAGATAGAGAGATGGGGGAGTGGGAGAGATGGGGGGAGGAGAGAGAGAGAGAGGGGAGAGAGAGGGAGGGAGGATGAGAGAGGAGGAGAGAGAGAAGAGAGAGAGAGAGAGAGAGAGAGAGAGAGAGAGAGAGGAGAGAGAGAGGAGGAGGAGACAGAGGAGGAGAGAGAGAGAGAGAGAGAGAGAGAGAGAGAGAGAGAGAGAGAGAGAGAGAGATCGAGAGAGAGAGAGAGAGAGAGAGAGAGAGAGAGAGAGAGAGAGAGAGAGAGAGAGAGAGAGAGAGAGAGATGGGGAGGATGGAGAGAGAGAGAGAAGGGGGGATGGAGGAGGGAGAGAGAGAGAAGGAGGGGAGAGGGAGGGAGGAGAGAGAGAGAGAAGGAGGGAGAGGGGGGGTAGGGAGGGAGGAGAGAGAGAGAGAGAAGGGAGGAGGGAGAGGAGGAGGAGAGAGAGGGAGATGGGGAGGAGAGAGAGAGAAGGGGGGAGGGAGGAGGAGAGAGAGAGAAGGAGGAGGAGAGAGGGGGTAGGGAGGAGGAGGAGAGAGAGAGAGAAGGGAGAGAGAGAGAGAGAGGGGGAGAGAGGAGAGAGAGAGAGAGAGAGGGGAGATGGAGGGAGGAGAGATAGAGATGGGGGAGTGGGAGAGATGGGGGAGGAGAGAGAGAGAGGAGAGGGAGGAGGAGAGAGAGAGAGAGAGAAGGAGGGGAGAGGGGGAGAGGGGGGTAAGGGGGAGGGAGGAGAGAGAGAGAGAGAGAAAGGGAGGAGAGAGAGAATAGAGAGAGAGAGAGAGAGAGAGAGAGGAGGAGACAGAGAGAGAGAGAGAGAGAGAGAGGGAGAGAGAGAGAGGGAGAGGGAGAGAGAGAGAGAGAGAGAGAGAGAGAGAGAGAGAGAGAGAGAGAGAGAGAGAGAGAGAGAAGGGGAAGAGGGAGGGAGGAGGGAGACAGAGAGAGAGAGAGAGAGAGAGAGAGAGAGAGAGAGATGGGGGGAGAGAGGAGGAGAGAGAGAGAGGGAGGGAGGAGGAGAGAGGAGAGGGGAAGAGGAGGAAGAGGAGGGCCAGCTGCAGGGTACCAGGTGGGCTCCAGATGTGAGGTCTCTTGGGGAGGGAGGGACACTCTGGCATAGTTAGGAAGGCAGACTCAGTGTTCCTCCCCCTCCTCTCCCCTCTGCCTCCTCCTCCTCCCCTCTTTCACTCCCTCTTTCTCTCTCCCTCCCCTCCTCCTCCCTCTCTCCTTTCTCCCTCTCTCCCTTCCCCTCCCTCGTCTCCTCCCTCCTCCCCCTCCCCTCCTCCCCTCCTCCCCCTCCTCCTCTCTCTCTCTCTCTCTCCCTCCCTCCCTCCCTCCACACAGTAATAGGAGCCATCTGGGCTGGCAGAGACAGTGGTGACACGGTAGCAGAGTGTGTGAACCCCCTGCCTATAGTCCATGCAGTGAAAGACACACACACCCTCCCCTCTCTAAACCTGTCACACCCTCCCCTCTCTAAGCCTGTCACACCTCCCTCTGTGTCTCCCTCCTCTCTAAACCTGTCACACCCTCCCTCTCTAAACCTGTCACACCCTCCCTCTCTAAACCTGTCACACCCTCCCTCTCTAAACCTGTCACACCCTCCCTCTCTAAACCTGTCACACCTCCCTCTCTAAACCTGTCACACCCTCCCCTCTCTAAACCTGTCACACCCTCCCCTCTCTAAACCTGTCACACCCTCCCCTCTCTAAACCTGTCACACCCTCCCCTCTCTAAACCTGTCACACCCTCCCCTCTCTAAACCTGTCACACCCTCTCCTCTCTAAACCTGTCACACCTCCCTCTCTAAACCTGTCCACCCTCCCTCTCTAAACCTGTCACACCTCCTCCCTAGGCCTGTCCTCCTCTCTAAACCTTGTCTTTGTCCTCAGGCCCTGCCTCCTCTCTAAGGCCTGTCACTCCTCTCTCTAGGCCTGTCCCTCCTCTCTAAGCCTGTCACACCCTCCCTCTCTGTTGTGTCACCCCTCCTCTCTAGGCCTGTCACACCCCCTCCCTCTCTAAACCTGTCCCACACCCTCCCCTCTCTAGACCTGTCACACCCTCCTCTCTAAACCTGTCCACCCTCCCTCTCTAAACCTGTCCCTCCTCTCTAGCTGTCACACCCTGGGCCTCTCTAAACTATATCACATGTCCCTCCCCTCTCTAAACCCCTGTCCACACCCTCCCTCTCTAAACCTGTCACACCCTCCCTCCTCTGGGAGAAACCCTGTCACACACCCTCCTCTCTAAAGGCCTGCTCACATAGCCTCCCTCTCTAAAGGCCTGTCCACCCTCCTCTCTAGACCTGTCCATATCTCTGGGCCCATGTCCTCCCTCTCTAAAGGCCTGTCACACCCTCCTCTCTAAACCTGTCACCCTCCTCTCTAAAGCCTGTCACACCCTCCTCTCTAAACCTGTCACACCCTCCTCTCTCTAAACCTGTCCTCCTCCCTCTCTAGAAACCTGTCCCTTTGCACCCTCCTCTCTAAACCTGTCACACCCTCCCTCTCTAAACCTGTCACACCTCCCTCTCTAAACCTTCACACCCTCCCTCTCTAAACCTGTCCCCCTCCCTCCTCTCTAAACCTGCTCACACACACCCTCCCCCTCTCTAAACCTGTCACACCCTCCCTCTCTAAACCTGTCACACCTCCTCCTCTAGAAGCCTGTCACACCTCCCTCTCTAAAGCCCTGTCCACACACCCTCCCCTCTCTAAACCTGTACTCACCCACCCTCCTCTCTAAACCTGTCCCCCTCCCTCTCTAGAGCCTGTCCACATCCTCTCTCCTGCACCTCTAAGACCTGTCACACCCTCCTCTCTAGGCCTGTCACACCCTCCCTCTCTAAACCTGTCACACCCTCCTCTCTAAACCCTGTCCTCCTCTCTAAAACCTGTCCACCCTCCCTCTCTAAACCTGTCACACCCTCCCTCTCTAAACCTGTCACACCCTCCCTCTCTAAACCTGTCACACCTCCCTCTCTAGACCTGTCCACTCCTCCTCTCTAAAGCCTGTGCACCCTCTCTGGGCCTCTAAACCTGTCACACCCTCCTCTCTAGACCTGTCTCACCCTCCCTCTCTGCATGTGTCACATACCCTCCTCTCTAAACCTGTCCTCCCTCTCTACAGCCTGTGCACCTCCCCTCTCTAGGCCTGTCTCCCTCCTCTCTAAAGGCCTGTCACCCTCCTCTCTAGCCTGTCACCCCTCCCTCTCTAAACCTGTCACACACACCACTCTCCTCTCTAGGCCTGTCCACCCTCCCCTCTCTAAACCTGTCACACCTCCCTCTCTAAACCTGTCACACCACCCTCCCTCTCTGAAAGCCTGTCACACCCTCCCTCTCTAAACCTGTCACACCCTCCCTCTCTAAACCTGTCACACCACCCTCCCTCTCTAAACCTGTCACACCCTCCCTCTCTCTAAACCTGTCACACCTCCCCTCCCTCTCTAAACCTGTCACACCCTCCCCTCTCTAAACCTGTCGCACCCTCCCCTCTCTAAACCTGTCACACACACCCTCCCCTCTCTAAACCTGTCACACACACCCTCCCCTCTCTAAACCTGTCACACCCTCCCCTCTCTAAACCTGTCACACCCTCCCCTCTCTAAACCTGTCACACACACCCTCCTCTCTAAACCTGCTCCACACCCCTCCCTCTCTAAACCTGTCACACACCTCCTCTCTAAACCTGCTCCTCTGACACACCCTCCCTCTCTATAACCTGTCACCCTCCCTCTCTAAACCTGTCACCCTCCCCCTCTCTAAACCTGTCACACACCCTCCCTCTCTCAAAACCTGTCACACCCCTCCCTCTCTAAACCTGTCACACCCTCCCTCCTCTAAACCTGTCACCTCCCTCCTCTCTAAACCTGTCACACACCCTCCTCTCTAAACCTGTCTCATTGTCACCCTCCTCTCTAGGCCTGTCCACTCCCTCCTCTCTAGGCCTGTCCACCCTCCCTCTCTAAACCTGTCACACCTCCTCTCTAAACCTGTCTACCCTCCTCTCTAAACCTGTCACACCCTCCCTCTCTAAACCTGTCCCACCCTCCCTCTCTAAACCTGTCCACACCCTCCTCTCTAAACCCATATACACCTCCTCTCTAAACCTGTCACACCCTCCCTCTCTAAACCTGTCACACACACTCTCCTCTCTAAACCTGTCACACACCCTCCCTCTCTAAACCTGTCACACCCTCCCCTCTCTAAACCTGTCACACACACCCTCCCCTCTCTAAACCTGTCACACCCTCCCTCTCTAAACCTGTCACACCCTCCCTCTCTAAACCTGTGCACACACCACTCCCCTCTCTAAACCTGTCACACCCTCCCCTCTCTAAACCTGTCACACCCTCCTCTCTAAACCTGTCACCACACACACACCCTCCTCTCTAAACCTGTCCACACCCTCCCCTCTCTAAACCTGTCACACACACCCTCCCCTCTCTAAACCTGTCACACACACACCCTCCCCTCTCTAAACCTGTCACATGGCCATTAACAAATTTCTTCTCCAGGCCAGCTGTGTTCCAGAACAACAGCAGGGCTTCTGGGTCCCAGCACAGTCAGCCAGGAGTCAAGGTGCTTACCGCCCCACAGACGACGCAATCGCCATCACACTGCACACTGCCCTATCCCATCTGGACAAGAGGTATACCTATGTAAGAATACTGTTCATTGACTACAACTCAGCATTTAACACCATAGTACCCTCCAAGCTCATCATCAAGCTGGAGGCCCTGGGTCTCATCCCCGCCCTGTGTAATTGGGTCCTGGACTTTCTGATGGGCCTCCCCCAGGTGGTGAAGGTAGGAAACAACATCTCCACTTCGCTGACCCTCAACACTGGGGCCCCACAAGGGTGCGTTCTCAGCCCTCTCCTGTACTCCCTGTTCACCCATGACTGCGTGGCCTCCAACTCAATCATCAAGTTTGCTGACGACACTACAGTGGTAGGCTTGATTACCAACAACGACGAGACGGCCTACAGGGAGGAGGTGAGGGCCCTCAGAGTGTGGTGTCAGGAAAATAACCTCTCACTCAATGTCAACAAAACAAAGGAGATGATCGTGGACTTCAGGAAACAGCAGAGGGAGCACCCCCTTATCCACATCGATGGGACAGCAGTGGAGAAGGTGGAAAGTTTTAAGTTCCTCGGCGTACACATCACAGACAAACTGAAATGGTCCACTCACACAGACAGCGTGGTGAAGAAGGCGCAACAGTGCCTCTTCAACCTCAGGAGGCTGAAGAAATTCGGCTTGTCACCCAAAACCCTGACAAACCTTTACAGATGCACAAACAAGAGCATCCTGTCGGGCTGTATCACCGCCTGGTACGGCAACTGCTCCGCCCACAACCGTAAGGCTCTCCAGAGGGTAGTGAGGACTGCACAACGCATCACCGGGGGTACTCTACCTGCCCTCCAGGACACCTACACCACCCGATGCCACAGGAAGGCCAAAAAGATCATCAAGGACAACAACCACCCGAGCCACTGCCTGTTCACCCCGCTATCATCCAGAAGGCGAGATCAGTACAGGTGCATCAAAGCTGGGACCTGAGAGACTGAAAAACAGCTTCTATCTCAAAGCCATCAGACTGCTAAACAGCCATCACTAACTCAGAGAGGCTGCTGCCTACATTGAGACCCAATCACTGGCCACTTTAATAAATGGATCACTAGTCACTTTATACAATGCCACTTTAATAATGTTTACATATGTTACATTACTCATATCATATGTATATACTGTATTTTATACCAGCTATTGCACTTTCGCCATCGCTCATCCATATACTTACATGTACATATTCTCATTCAGCCCTTTAGATGTGTGTGTATTAGGTAGTTGTTGGGGAATTGTTAGATTACTTGTTAGATATTACTGCGCTGTTGGAACTAGAAGCACAAGCATTTCACTACACTCGCATTAACATCTGCTAACCACGTGTATGTGACAAATAAAATTAGATTTGATTTGAGAGCTGTTAAAATGATTCCTGGGTATTCATACGGCTGTAGAGAGCTGTTAAAAGGATTAGCCGTGGTGGGCAGGTCACACTGCATTATTCATTAGTGTGTAGTGAAAAAGTGGTTCATAGATATTGAATATCCACGGTGTGGTGTGTGTGTGGTGTGTGTGGTGTGTGTGTGGTGTGGTGTGTGTGGTGTGTGTGTGGTGTGTGTGGTGTGTGTGTGGTGTGTGTGGTGTGGTGTGTGTGGTGTGGTGTGTGTGGTGTGTGGTGTGGTCTGTGTGGTGTGTGTGGTGTGGTGTGTGTGGTGTGGTGTGTGTGGTGTGTGTGGTGTGTGTGGTGTGGTGTGTGTGTGTGTGTGGTGTGTGTGGTGTGGTGTGTGTGGTGTGGTGTGTGTGTGGTGTGGTGTGTGTGTGGTGTGGTGTGTGGTCTGTGTGGTGTGGTGTGTGTTGTGGTGTGGTGTGTGTGGTGTGGTGTGTGGTCTGTGTGGTGTGGTGTTGTGGTGTGGTGTGTGTGGTGTGGTGTGTGTGGTGTGGTGGGTTGGGTGGGTGTGTGTGGTGGGTGGGTGTGGTGGGTGTGATGTGGTGTGTGTGGTGTGGTGGGTGGGTGTGGTGTGGTGTGGTGTGTGTGGTGTGGTGTTACAGGAACATGATCTGATCTAAGATCTGTCCATAGAGAGAGATGGAAGACCTGTCTCAATACATATTAACACGATCTGATCTAAGATCTGTCCATAGAGAGAGATGGAATATGTATCCCCTCATTCCTATCAGGGGGATTTAACCTCTACAGGCACTGGGGCAGTATTCGAAGTTTGGAGAGTCTGGCGTGCCCAAAGTAAAATGCCTGCCACTCGGGCCCAGAAACTAGGATATGCAGATAATTAGTACTATTGGATAGAAAACACTGAAGTTTCTACAACTGTTAAAATAATGTCTGTGAGTATAACAGAACTGATATGGCAGGCGAAAACCAGAGGAATTTCTGTCCGGAATTTTGTTTTTGTGACACGCCCTCACTTCCAATGGCTGTCTATGGGATTTGCTGTAAAATAGGACCCAGGTTGCAGTACCTATGGCTTCCACTAGATGTCAACAGTCTTTAGACAAGGTTTCATGCGTTTACCTTGAATAACAACCTTACAGAAGAAGAATATGTAAGTGGAGGGAGGAAGTGGCTTTTGTTTTTTGTGCGCAAGACCGTGAGCGCGCTCCTCTGGATTTTACTTTTCTATCGTCCAGGTTATTATCCGTGTTAAATATTATAGTTAATATACATAAAAGTGTACCTAAGGATACATTATAAATGATGTTTGATTTGTTTGGGCAAAGTTGATAGGTATAGTTTGAACGCTTTCTCTTCCCTGTACAATGGGCGAGTGGACGGTGGATTTTCTGAACATAACGCGCCAAACAAACAGAGATTTATGGATATAAACAATGACTTTTTCTACCAAAAGAAACATGGATTGTCTTGCTTGGACACTTTGGACTGAACTCAGCAGAAGATCATCAAAGGTAAGCGATTTATTTTAGCTCTTTTATGTGTTTTGTGAGACCCGAGCTGGTTATGAATTTATGCTAATGCAGAAAATATGTGAGGTGCTGTCCTCAAACAATCAAATGTTGTGCTTTCGCCGTAAAGCCTTTTTGAAATCTGACAACGCTGAGAGATTGCCAATAGTCTAAGCTTTTGAAGAGTATAATTCTACTTTTGGATTTTGAATTTGGCGCCTTACATTTCTCCGGGTAGTTTTGGGATTGGGCTGGCAGAGTGCCCCAATGATCCTTAATTAAAGAGGTTGACCCAGAGCTGGATGGAGCTACACAAACAAACGGCCTCTTGGATGTCCCTGTTTTAATACCTGGCTTACATCTATTCCTGGACAGGTAACCCCCCTAACACCCAACACCAGGTAACCCCCCGGCAGGTAGCCTAGTGGTTAGAGCGTTGGACTTGTAACCGGAGGGTTGCAAGTTCAAATCCCCGAGCTGACAAGGTAAAAATCTGTCGTTCTGCCCCTGAACAAGGCAGTTAACCCACTGTTCCCCACGCCGAAGACGTGGATGTCGATTAAGGCAGCCCCCCGCACCTCTCTGATTCAGAGGGGTTGGGTTAAATGCGGAAGACACATTTCGGTTGAAGGCATTCGGTTGTACAACTGACTAATAATGGTGACTTTGACTTTTCTTTTTTTCTAATACCCAACACCAGGTAACCCCCTGAGGTTTATGACCCCCAAAATACCCCCCACACCTTTTCTCTCTCTCTATTCTATAGAGTTGACTCTTCAAATCCCTTTGTTAACATAGAGAGAGTATGGTAACATCAAAAGGGTGGGGAAAGGAACCATATTTCGGTAATCCAACCAGTTGAAAATATCCGTTGGTACTTAAAGAATATGATGTCAGATCAGTTGTCGTCTGAGACATTATAACTGATGATAGGATGACAAACTGTATCTTGGAAAGTCTACACATTCTGTTATCAGATTCACATGGAATTGTTGTTCAATTTAAATGTTTAAATATGAAACTATTTGTGGAAAGATTAAATGTAATTTTAGCTCCTAAATGAGAGAATGATTTTCATAGAGTAAAAAGTCTGCTCACTCCGTGGCCCCGCCCAAGTGAACAGACATTGGTTGTAAACTATGAAAAACGCCCCTCTCTCCCACTACTATATAAGCCCGTTGACGAAAATTCATCTTTGTGTTCCAAGGACGTTAGGACGACGGTCCTACGTAAAAAGGGCTAAGATAATAACCTAACGAAATTAGCATCCTGGTCAAAGTGTAGGTGACGATCGACACGCCGAAAGGATGCATTTCGACTATTCCAGCCAGAAAATAGCATGAGCTTAAAAGTATGGCAACTTGGTATGAACTTTGAACTTATTCACTCCAGAAGTGATACCTCCTAGCCGCTGTAAACGTGGGCTAGGAAAGGACACAACGTATCCAGTTTAACACCAGAGACATTTGACAAAAGACAAGAGATCTCTGCTGGGCAACCCTGCCTTCCAATCTATCGAGGCGCAGCTCAGAGTAAATATGTCTTGCATTTTCCTTTTCCAAATGGGCGGTTATTTAGAATGCATAAGATTCTGTATTTACAATAGCATAGATTTCCCCTGTGTTCCTCAGTCTTCCCGTGCTTTCATTCAAGCCCAACCCCCTCTCTTTGTGTAACCAGCCGTCAAATCGGTTCCGTCCACCAGGGACGTTCTCCATGTATGATCCATTCTGTGTATATGTCATTCTGTGTGATTCTTTAGGTATTTAGTAAATAAATAATTAAACCAAATGTTGTATTGCTGATTCAACTCGGTAGCCAGGGTTCGTGAAGATAACCAAGAATTCTACGATGTTCAGATGAGACTGAAATAAGGTGACGATTAATAATTGACTGCTGTTGATGTAAAAGATGACCAGGTCTTTAAGAGTTTATTCGGAAGATAACAGCTCTATAAACATCATTTTGTGGTGCCCTGACTTTCCAGTTAATTACATTTACATGATTAGTTTAATCAGGTCATATTTAATCAGGTTACAGAGAAATGATTTATATAAAACTGGAATGTCATATCACTTAATCCGGCATAGCCAAAGACACGACACCCTCTAATACCCAACACCAGGTAACCGCCCTAAAACCCAACACCAGGTAACCCCCCTAAAACCCAACACCAGGTAACCCCCCTAAAACCCAACACCAGGTAACCCCCCTAAAACCCAACACCAGGTAACCCCCCTAATACCCAACACCAGGTAACCCCCTGTCATGATGTTGGTTTATGACCCCCATAAATACTTTCCCCCCCTTTTCTCTCTCTCTACTCTATAGAGTTGACTACAGTAGAGAGAGACCCATAGACGTAGAGACTGTCACAGTGTAGAGAGAGACCAATAGACGTAGAGACTGTCACAGTGTAGAGAGAGACCCATAGACGTAGAGACTGACAGTCTCTTCGTCTCTCAATACCGTGACAGTCTCTACGTCTATGGGTCTCTCTCTACACTGTGACAGTCTCCACATCTATGCGTCTCTCTCTACGCGGTGACAGTCTCTTCGTCTCTCAATACCGTGACAGTCTCTACGTCTATGGGTCTCTCTCTACCTTGACAGTCTCTACGTCTATGGGTCTCTCTCTACTGTGACAGTCTCTACTTCTATGGGCCTCTCTCTACACTGTGACAGTCTCTACGTCTATGGGTCTCTCTACACTGTGACAGTCTCTACGTCTATGGGTCTCTCTCTACTGTGACAGTCTCTACGTCTATGGGTCTCTCTCTACTGTGACAGTCTCTACGTCTATGGGTCTCTCTCTACTGTGACAGTCTCTACGTCTATGGGTCTCTCTCTACACTGTGACAGTCTCTACGTCTATGGGTCTCTCTCTACACTGTGACAGTCTCTACGTCTATGGGCCTCTCTCTACTGTGACAGTCTCTACGTCTATGGGTCTCTCTCTACACTGTGACAGTCTCTACGTCTATGGGCCTCTCTCTACACTGTGACAGTCTCTACGTCTATGGGCCTCTTTCTACACTGTGACAGTCTCTACGTCTATGGGTCTCTCTCTACTGTGACAGTCTCTACGTCTATGGGTCTCTCTCTACTGTGACAGTCTCTATGTCTATGGGTCTTTCTCTACACTGTGAGAGTCTCTACGTCTATGGGCCTCTCTCTACACTGTGACAGTCTCTACGTCTATGGGTCTCTCTCTACACTGTGACGGTCTCTACGTCTATGGGCCTCTCTCTACTGTGACAGTCTCTACGTCTATGGGTCTCTCTCTACACTGTGACAGTCTCTACTTCTATGGGCCTCTCTCTACACTGTGACAGTCTCTACGTCTATGGGTCTCTCTCTACACTGTGACAGTCTCTACGTCTATGGGCCTCTCTCTACACTGTGACAGTCTCTACGTCTATGGGTCTCTCTCTACACTGTGACAGTCTCTACGTCTATGGGCCTCTCTCTACTGTGACAGTCTCTACGTCTATGGGCCTCTCTCTACACTGTGACAGTCTCTACGTCTATGGGCCTCTTTCTACACTGTGACAGTCTCTACGTCTATGGGTCTCTCTCTACTGTGACAGTCTCTATGTCTATGGGCCTCTCTCTACTGTGACAGTCTCTACGTCTATGGGTCTCTCTCTACTGTGACAGTCTCTACGTCTATGGCTCTCTCTCTACTGTGACAGTCTCTATGTCTATGGGTCTCTCTCTACACTCTGACAGTCTCTACTTCTATGGGCCTCTCTCTACACGGTGACAGTCTCTACGTCTATGGGCCTCTCTCTACTGTGACAGTCTCTACTTCTATGGGTCTCTCTCTACTGTGACAGTCTCTACGTCTATGGGCCTCTCTCTACTGTGACAGTCTCTACGTCTATGGGTCTCTCTCTACTGTGACAGTCTCTACGTCTATGGGCCTCTCTCTACTGTGACAGTCTCTACGTCTATGGGTCTATCTCTACTGTGACAGTCTCTACGTCTATGGGTCTCTCTCTACTGTGACAGTCTCTACGTCTCTCTACACTGTGACAGTCTCTACGTCTATGGGTCTCTCTCTACACTGTGACAGTCTCTACGTCTATGGGCCTCTCTCTACACTGTGACAGTCTCTACATCTATGGGCCTCTCTCTACACTGTGACAGTCTCTACATCTATGGGTCTCTCTCTACTGTGACAGTCTCTACGTCTATGGGTCTCTCTCTACTGTGACAGTCTCTACGTCTCTCTACACTGTGACAGTCTCTACGTCTATGGGTCTCTCTCTACACTGTGACAGTCTCTACGTCTATGGGCCTCTCTCTACACTGTGACAGTCTCTACTTCTATGGGTCTCTCTCTACACTGTGACAGTCTCTACTTCTATGGGCCTCTCTCTACACTGTGACAGTCTTTGTTTCTTCTTCTTAGACATACTGTACACAGTACTATCCCACACACACACACACACACACACACACACACACACACACACACACACACACACACACACACACACACACACACACACACACACACACACACACACACACACACACACACACACACACACACACACACACACACAAATAGAACGACCTCCCCTCATCATTTGGGGGAGAACCCCTTTCCCTGAAACACACAGTTATAGATTGTGAACTAATTGAGTAAATCAATGATTAATATTCTGACATTAAGCCTAAGGAGTCTGTTTCTAAGGTTTAACCCAAATGGCACCCTAATCCCTACATGTAAGAACAACACAACCACGTTTTCTTTCACATCCAGATCCACTATACACCCAACGGGAATGTTGACTTCTTTCACATCCAGATCCACTATACACCCGACGGGAATGTTGACTTCTTTCACATCCAGATCCACTATACACCCAAGGGAAATGTTGACTTCTTTCACATCCAGATCTACTATACACCCAACGGGAATGTTGACTTCTTTCACATCCAGATCCACTATACACCCAAGGGAAATGTTGACTTCTTTCACATCCAGATCTACTATACACCCAACGGGAATGTTGACTTCTTTCACATCCAGATCTACTATACACCCAACGGGAATGTTGACTTCCTTCACATCCAGATCCACTATACACCCAAGGGAAATGTTGACTTCCTTCACATCCAGATCCACTATACACCCAACGGGAATGTTGACTTCTTTCACATCCAGATCCACTATACACCCAACGGGAATGTTGACTTCTTTCACATCCAGATCCACTATACACCCAACGGGAATGTTGACTTCTTTCACATCCAGATCCACTATACACCCAACGGTAATGTTGACTTCTTTCACATCCAGATCCACTATACACCCAACGGGAATGTTGACTTCTTTCACATCCAGATCCACTATACACCCAACGGGAATGTTGACTTCTTTCACATCCAGATCCACTATACACCCGACGGGAATGTTGACTTCTTTCACATCCAGATCCACTATACACCCGACGGGAATGTTGACTTGGCTTTCCCTGTCAGGACTATCCACAGATAGAAAACATGCAAGAACGCACATTTCAATCAATGTCAGCGACAGACATCTGAACATAACACTTAAACCAAGGACATCTAGAATCCGAAGTCAAATGTCTACTGTTTGCTGATGATCTGGTGCTTCTGTCCCCGACCAAAGAGGGCCTACAGCAGCACCTAGATCTTCTGCACAGATTCTGCCAGACCTGGGCCCTGACAGTAAGATACAGACCTGGGCCCTGACAGTAAGATACAGACCTGGGCCCTGACAGTAAGATACAGACCTGGGCCCTGACAGTAAGATACAGACCTGGGCCCTGACAGTAAATCTCATTAAGACCAAAATAATGGTGTTCCAAAAAAGGTCCAGTCACCAGGACCACAAATACAAATTCCATCTAGACAACGTTGCCCTAGAGCACACAGAAAACTATACACACCTCGGCCTAAACATCAGCACCACAGGTAACTTCCACAAAGCTGTGAACGATCTGAGAGACAAGGCAAGAAGGGCCTTCTCTGCCATCAAAAGGAACATAAAATTTGACCTACCATTTAGGATCTGGCTAAAAATACTTGAGTCAGTTATAGAACCAATTGGCCTTTATGGTTGTGAGGTCTGAGGTCCGCTCACCAACCAAGAATTCACAAAATGGGACAAGCACCAAATTGAGACACCTCCGTGTACAACGTAAAACACCAAATAATGCATGCAGAGCAGAATTAGGCCGATACCCGCTAGTTATCAAAATCCAGAAAAGAGCCGTTAAATTCTACAACCACCTAAAAGGAAGCGATTCCCAAACCTTCCATAGCAAAGCCATCACCTACAGAGAGATGAACCTGGAGAAGAGTCCCCTAAGCAAGCTGGTCCTGGGGCTCTGTTCACAAACACACCCCACAGAGCCCCAGGACAGCAACACAATTAGACCCAACCAAATCATGAGAAAACAAAAAGAGAATTACTTGACACATTGGAAAGAATTAACCAAAGAATAGAGCAAACTAGAATGCGTTTTGGCCCTAAACAGAGAGTACACAGTGGCAGAATACCTGACCACTGTGACTGACCCAAACTTAAGGAAAGCTTTGACTATGTACAGACTCAGTGAGCATAACCTTGCTATTAAAAAAGTCCGCTGAAGGCAAACCTGGCTCTCAAGAGAAGACAGGCTATGTGCACACTGCCCACAAAATGAGGTGGAAACTGAGCTGCACTTCCTAACCTCCTGTCAAATGTATGACCATATTAGAGACACATATTTCCCTCTAATTACACAGACACACAAAGAATTAGAAAACATATCAAATGTTGATAAAGTCCCATATCTACTGGGTGAAATACCACAGTGTGCCATCACAGCAGCAAGATTGGTGACCTGTTGCCACAAGAAAAGGGCAACCAGTGAAGAACAAACACCATTGTAAATACAACCCATATTTATGTTGATTTATTAGGCATGCATCCCAATGGATGTCCTTCAAAACACAGGCATGAAAGTTCACATTAAAACCCATTTAGAATGGTGCTCTATCTAGTACACACACACACACCCTTTACGACAAGCCACACAGATTAACAGATAAACTCCTCAACAGAGAGATATCCCATGAGCCTTTGCAGCACAGCCCTGGGTCCAAGGCCTGACCCTTCTCTCCATTCCTCCTCCTCTCAGAGCTAGCCCCCCCCCTTCCTTCCTAAACCACAGCTTTATTAAAGTACATCTTAAGACGTCCTGTGGTGAACATCGGATTATCTTCAAGCCACGTGTACCGAGGGTGGACAACACCCAACAGCCCAATCCACCTAGCCGGATAATCTACCTGACACCTATGTAGGCAGGCACACACCCACACACGACACCACACCCAGGCACGTCATTTAGCTAAAGACTAACGTTCTCTTTTCACGTGATCCAGCCTAGCCCTACGGTATACTGTACCGACCTGCTGTGTTCTGGACTGCCGCGTTGACAGACAACTCCATGGCCAATGACGACTGTGGCTGTAGATCTCTCTACATTGGGCAGACAGGGAAACTGCGGCGAACGAGCCAGTGCACGACCGTTTAACGGCATTAGTAAGGCTACTTACGGCCTTAGCCAACCAACAGACAGCCAGAAGGAGACAGGGCGAAGGGCAGGGTCCCTCCCACCGCGCTTCTTCTAGAATAGACTGCATTGTTTTGCAGCGTTTTTTCTCTTCGTCTAGTTTCTAGCTTGTTTCTAGGTTACAAATAATGAAACCATTTTGTTTCTGAATTACTTTGTATAATGAATTTTTTTGTATAATGAATTATTTTTAGGAAACAGATGATAGATATATAATTTTAGAAGAAATTAAATTATTATCTAGAAAAAGGGGGGGGGGACTATTTTGGGGCTCTAGATTTGGGTTTCTGGTTTATAAATATATATAAATATATATTTTAAAAAATGTAATGAAACCTTTATTTCACTACCCAAGTCAAGTAAAAAAACAAATTATTATTTACAATGACGGCCAACACCGGCCAAACCCAGACGACGCTGGGTAAATTGTGCCGCCGTCCTACGGGACTCAAAATCACGGCCGGTTGTGATACAGCCTGGATTGGAACCAGGGTGTCTGTAGTGACACCTCTTAGCACTGAGATGCAGTGCCTTAGACCGCTGCGCCACTCGGGAGCCAAATAACAAATATAAATTAATATTTTTCATAATACTGTACAATAAATAGACCAAAAAATGTATACAAAATAAAAAGATTCTAGATGTTTTCTATACAAGAGTATACGCTACAATGGATCACAGTATGAAGGGGGGGAAATAAGATGCTCTCTCATCAATATGCATGTTTAAACATAAACCACTAAAGACATTTATTAAGAGGGCTGTACTTCACAAGTTTACTTTTGCTCAGAAAGGAATGCAATCTCTTGAGCCTCTAAACGGCTCAGAGAGAGAGAGTTAGAGAGAGAGAGAGAGAGAGAGAGAGAGAGAGAGAGAGAGCGAGAGAGAGAGAGAGAGTTAGAGAGTGTGAGAAAAAGAGAAAGACAGAGAGAATGAGTGAGAGAGAGAGAAAGAGAGAGAGAGCACGATGAACACCTTGTTATTTTCACAAAATGTTCTCCTCGGTCTCCTTCAACCAAAACATGTACTGTACACAACAATGCAAATGTCCAGACAGTGCTCCACAGGACTCTCTCTCCAACAGGTCTCTCTCTCCAACAAATCCACTTCAATCAGTATAGATGTGTGCCATTCAGAGGGTGAATGGGAAGACAAAATATTGAAGTACCTTTGAACAGGGTATGGTAGAAGGCGCCAGCCGCAGGGCTGTTACGGTGACCGCATTACCGCCACAAGTCATGACCGCAGTCAAATTCCACGTGGCTTTAGTCTCTGCAACCAGGCTTCTCCAAGCTCTGATGCTGCTGATGGTCATTAGTAGCCTACCGAACTTGCTAACTGCCTGGTACTCAGCACTCTATTGTCCCTCTAATCACTCTGACATCAATGCAAATGTTGTGGAAAATTGAATCAAACACTTCATGAGAGCCCATGAGCTCATGTTGCGCAACATTTCTAAGGCCATGAAATTGTATGGAAAAACAGTTTTGATGGCCTCTACTAAAAAGAGGAGGATCAGCATTCTATAGGCTATATAATTGAGTGAGAAAACAGAGTGATGGCCTCTACTAAAAAGAGGAGGATCAGCTTTTTATAGGCTATATAATTGAGTGAGAAAACAGAGTGATGGCCTCTATTAAAAAGAGGAGGATCAGCTTTCTATAGGCTAGGCCTACTATATTTATTTCTCAACTTTCCTAATATTAAGCACATTGCTTCGCTTGACAACAGGAGTATAGCATACCTGGCTGGCATGAAAATGAACCACGGGAAAAGCGTCCTCCATTCGCTATTTAACTTGTTTGGGAAAGGCAGCTGAGGGGTCGGTTTTGGAGAGCCTGGCGTGCCCAAAGTAAAATGCCTCCCATTCAGGCCCAGAAAATAGGATATGCATATATTTGGTACCATTGGACAGGAAACACTCTGAATTTTCCAAAACTATTAACCATTTGTCTGTTCTTGGCAATATCACAGCGTTGTCAGATTTCAAAAAGGCTTTACGGCGAAAGCTCAACATTTGATTGTTTGAGAATAGCACCTCATATATTTTCTACATTAGCATAAATTAATATCCAGCGCGGGTCACACAAAACCCATATCAGAGCTAAAATAAATCCCTTACCTTTCGAAGAACTTCTGCTGAGAGCTTCCCAAGTGTCCAACGAAGACATCCAATGGTTCTTTTGTTAGAAAAAGTCATTTATTATATCCATAAATCTCAGTTTGGTTGGCGCGTTATGTTCAGAAAATCCAACGTCGAATCGTCCATTGAACCGTGAAGAGAACGCGTTCAAATATACCTATAAACTTTTCCTAAACAATTCAAAGACCATTTATAATGCATCCTTAGCTATCCCGGTGAAATGTAAGGCGCCAAATTCAAAATCCAAAAGTTTAATTATTAAACATTCATCAATATACAAGTGTTGCATAGGCATCAAAAGCTCTGATTCTTGGCAATATCACAGCGTTGTCAGATTTCAAAAAGGCTTTACGGCGAAAGCACAACATTTGATTGTTTGAGGATAGCCCCTGTCATATTTTATGCATTAGCATAAATCCATAACCAAAGCGGGTCTCATAAAACGCATAAATTCGCTAATATAAAATCCCTTACCTTTCGAAGAACTTCTGCTGAGGGCTTCCCAAGTGTCCAACTCGCCCATTGAGCCGTGAAGAGAACTCGTTCATCCTATACCTATACACTTGTCCAAGAACAATCAAACATCATTGATAATGTATCCTTAGGAACACTTTTATGTATATTTACTATAATATTTCAACCGGGTTTATAAACTGGACGATAAGAAAGGAAAAAAACACAGTGCGCGCGAGCCCGTGAACGCACATCCTCTTCTGTTTACATCCTGTGACTAGTTCGAAATTCTTCTTCTATTACCATCCAGAGCAACCTAACATCACCAAACACTGTCTAGAGACTGTTGACATCCAGTGGAAGCAATGGGTACTGCAATCTTACTCCCATATATGGTGGTTTTCAATAGGGAGGGGTTCAAAATGAGGCAATGTGTCAAAAACACTTTTTCCAGGACAAAAATTCCTCGGGTTTTCGCCTGCTATATCAGTTCTGTTATACTCACAGATAATATTCTAACACTCTTAGAAACTTCAGAGTGTTTCCTATCCAATAGTACTAATTATGTGCATATCCTAGTTTCTGGGCCTGAGTGGCAGGCCTTTTACTTTGGGCACGCCAGACTCTCCAAAACTGACACCTCAGCTACCGCTCCCTAAGAAGTTAAACTGTTGTACTATGGGGATAGTAGATTGTGCTGTTGCTCTTTATTACACCTACTGATCTTGTTGGCTGACGAAAAGTACATCTTCAATATGCGCCTCGAATTTGATAAGAAGGACCCGGGCAGTTGCGTCCCCGACGTGTCTGTCTTCACTTGTAGCCTATTTCAGAGGTGCGATGCCTGTGAGAAGGACCCGATCATGTGACGGGCGTTGGCTAATAAGAATGGAGATATCTGAGAGAGAGCCATGTGAGTGAGAGGTGCTTCAAATTCAGCCCAAGGGCACAACAGCCACTGGCCGCAAAAGGCATACAATTTATTTCAGGGGGCATTACGGCCACACAAAAGGGATGCCGCCGGGGAAATTCGAGGCATTATCAAGTGCTTGTGAATGAGAGACTGATGACGTGTGTGCAGCCGGCGCAAAAAAACTAAGCATAGATCATGCCTTTCAATGCGACTTTTGTCAAATCATCTTTAGAGTCGCATCATTCAGTATTAAAAAAAAATTAAACATACAGCCCAACGTTTGAATCACATCTAATGTTGCATAAATGGCATAGCCAAATGGCATAGCCAAACCTAACATAAGGACAACTCGGAGTACGGTATTCTGTTCTTCTGAAATACACTACATTTTCTTCATATCATCTTTCTTTATACCAGTCTAAAATAAATAATTAAGTTATTGTTATTGTGTAGGCTATATTAAATGGATTTATTAGACAGTATGTAAATATTATTAAAGTGACCAGTGTTCCATGACTATGTACATTAGGGCAGAAGTCTCTAAGATTCAGGGCAGGGGACTGGGTGGAGTCCGACTAGTGGTCACTATTTAACCTGGAGATAGAAGCTGTTGTTCAGTCTCTTGGTCCCAGTTTTGATCCCAGCTATAGTGCACTACATAGGGAATAGGTTGCCATTTGGAATGCAGAAAGAACCCTTCATCTCTCTCTCTGATTACCACCAGAACCCTGCATCGCCTAGCAACACACAATTAAGGAGTACACTAGCTTTTTTCCAGATCCTGTTGAGGCAAGAGCGAGAGCTGCTGCCGTCTATTATCAGATGGAATTAGTGAAGGGACAAATGTCAGAGAAATGGTATGCAAATGAGTTCGTTGTTCAGTTACTGCTGCAAAGGACGTTTAACTCGAAAAAGTGACAAAAGACGACCTTGAGAGAGGGAGTCAGAGGGAGTCAGAGTCGTGGCCGGGAGGGGAGATGGGCGGAGGGATTTACGGAAATCGATGCGAGGGGGGAAGAAGAAGTATGCGTGGAGGAGTGGGGAGTGAGGCCCAGGTCAGAGGGGCACAAGGGCACCGGTAAGAGCCCCAAGGCCGGAACCCCCTATTACAAGAGGTAGACCCTAACTCATCATATACCTCTAGTACCACAGCAGGACAACAGCCCCCTCCTATTACAGGAGGTAGACCCTAACTCATCATATACCTCTAGTACCACAGCAGGACAACAGCCCCCTCCTATTACAGGAGGTAGACCATAACTCATCATATACCTCTAGTACCACAGCAGGACAACAGCCCCCTCCTATTACAGGAGGTAGACCCTAACTCATTATATACCTCTAGTACCACAGCAGGACAACAGCACCCCCTCCTATTACAGGAGGTAGACCCTAACTCATTATATACCTCTAGTACCACAGCAGGACAACAGCACCCCCTCCTATTACAGGAGGTAGACCCTAACTCATCATATACCTCTAGTACCACAGCAGGACAACAGCACCCCCTCCTATTACAGGAGGTAGACCATAACTCATTATATACCTCTAGTACCACAGCAGGACAACAGCACCCCCCTCCTATTACAGGAGGTAGACCCTAACTCATTATATACCTCTAGTACCACAGCAGGACAACAGCACCCTCCTATTACAGGAGGTAGACTCTAACTCATTATATACCTCTAGTACCACAGCAGGACAACAGCACCCCCTCCTATTACAGGAGGTAGACCCTAACTCATTATATACCTCTAGTACCACAGCAGGACAACAGCACCCCCCTCCTATTACAGGAGGTAGACCCTAACTCATTATATACCTCTAGTACCACAGCTAGACAACAGCCCCCCCTCCTATTACAGGAGGTAGACTCTAACTCATTATATACCTCTAGTACCACAGCAGGACAACAGCACCCCCCTCCTATTACAGGAGGTAGACTAACTCATCATATACCTCTAGTACCACAGCAGGACAACAGCACCCCCCTCCTATTACAGGAGGTAGACTCTAACTCA
The DNA here is from genome assembly GCA_030435695.1 of Brachymystax lenok tsinlingensis. Taxonomy (NCBI): domain Eukaryota; kingdom Metazoa; phylum Chordata; class Actinopteri; order Salmoniformes; family Salmonidae; genus Brachymystax; species Brachymystax lenok. The sequence goes on from CM059780.1 coordinate 87,199,319, forward strand.
TTATATACCTCTAGTACCACAGCAGGACAACAGCCTCCCCCCCTCCTATTACAGGAGGTAGACCCTAACTCATTATATACCTCTAGTACCACAGCAGGACAACAGCCCCCCCCCTCCTATTACAGGAGGTAGACCCTAACTCATTATATACCTCTAGTACAGGTGGACAACATAAATCAACGAGTTATAGGAGGAGGTTTCAGGCCCAAAAATATCTCATACTTTCCCTTGTATTATGGCTGAACTCATATTTTTGATGCATTAATTCCGCGTGGTTACAGGGTTAATTCTGCATGGTTACAGGGTTAATTCCGAAACTATATTAATTTCGAGTGGTTAGGGCTATGGTTTTGGGAGAAGGCTTAAAACTAAAATAATTAAAAACAACAAGCTGTTTCCATCAACTATCAGCAAGTGTTCTCACGGTTTGCAAGATCATTGTGTACTGCGGTGGTGCGGTGGTCTAAGCATCGGTTACAGCTCTGAGCATCACGACTTGGCATGCAGCGCTGGATAATGGTTTATTTGGTGAGCGCTGTGGAAGGCCTTTATCCACGTTCTCAGGACCTTTTCTAACGCCCCCAAATCATGGTCTATTTCTGGTGATCAGCTGCCTGGACTCCCAGTAACAACAGCGACGTCTAATGCATCCCTGGAAAATGTGCTCTCCGGGTAAATTAGCGAATTCTACTAAAAAATACTAAATGTCTATGGAGGAAAATGATACATGTTCAAGCACAGAGAAGTTCCATGACAATTAGCCTAAATGCTAAAAAACGACATGGTCAAAACTATGTGAGAGTACAG